>CM022480.1:2427129-2609034 GCA_011952105.1 Coreoperca whiteheadi
AACGCAATTTCGATTCTCTGTATGTATGTAATGTATATGTGGAAGAATTGACAATAAAGCAGACTTGACCTCACTTGACTTGACTAGAAGCTGTAATCACCAACAAAGGCTTTTCTACAAAGTATTAAATAAAGTGTGTTTGACACTTATTCACTTTGTCATTTTACTTTATTTATTATGACTCAACTTGTATACTTAAATGTTCTGATTTCATCCATGGCCCTCCTTGAACCACCACCTTATTGTGGTGGAGGGGTTTGCATGCCTGAATGATCCTAGGAGCTATGTTGTCTGGGGCTATTGCCCCTGGTAGGGTCTCCCAAGGCAAACAGATTCTGGGTGACAGGCCAGACAAAGAGCGGTTCAAATCCCCCTCATGAGAAATTTAAAATCCAGGTCCGTGACGTCGCTCAATATGGCACAACCGGGGCCCCAACCTGGAGCCAGGCCTGGGATCGGGGCTCGTATGCCAGCGCCTGGTGGCCGGGCTCAGCCTGAACGAGCTACGTGGGGCCAATCTCCTGTGGGCCCACAACCTTCAGGAGGAACCATAAGGGGCTGGTGCAAAATGGGTGGTAGTCGAAGGCGGGGGCCTCGGCAACCCGATCCCCGGACACGGAATCTGGTGCAAGGGACATGGAATGTCACCTCGCTGGGGGAGAAGAAGCCTGAGCTGGTGCGGGAGGTTAAGAGATACCGAGTAGAGATAGTCGGGCTTGCCTCCACGCACAGCTTGGGCTCTGGAACCCAACTCCTTGAGAGTGACTGGACTCTCTACTACTCTGGAGTAGCCCGCGGTGAGAGGCGGCGCCTTTGGATTCAGGGATAGGTCTCTCACTGGCTGTGTAGAGTACCCAACCTTCTTGGTGTCTCTGGGAGGGGTGCTGGAAAGTGCTCTGACCGGGGACTCCGTTGTTCTACTGGGGGACTGCAACGCTCACGTGGCCAGCGACAGTGATATCTGGAGGGGCGTGATTGGGAGGAATGGCCCCCCCGACCTAAACCCGATTGGTGTTCTGTTATTGGACTTCTGTGCTAGTCACAGTTTGTCCATAACAAACACCATGTTCAAGCATGAGGGTGTCCATCAGTGCACATGGCACCAGGACACCCTAGGTCAGAGGTCGATGATCGACTTTGTGGTTGTTTCATCTGACCTCCGGCCGTATGTCTTGGACAATCGGGTGAAGAGAAGGGTGGAGCTGTCAACTGATCAACACCTGGTGGTGAGTTGGATCCGATAGCGGGGGAGGAAGTTGGACAGACTTGGCAGACGCAAATGTATTGTGAGGGTCTGCTGGGAACATTTGGCAGAGTCTCCGGTCAGAGAGATCTTCAACTCCCACCTCCGACAGAGCTTCAATCAGATCCTGAGGGAGGCTGGAGACATTGAGTCCGAGTGGACCATGTTCTCCGACTCTATTGTCGACGTGGCTGCTCGGAGCTGTGGCCGCAGGGTCTCCGGTGCCTGTCGTGGCGGCAATCCCCGAACCCGGTGGTGGACCACGGAAGTAAGGGATGCCGTCAAGCTGAAGAAGGGATTCCGGAGGCAGCAGATGGGTAGTGGAGGGCCAAGCGAGCTTCAGCCCAGGTGTTTGCAGAGGCAAAAACCCGGGTGTGGGAGGAGTTTGGTGAGGCCATGGAGAAATTCTGGCAAACCATCCGGCACCTCAGGAAGGGGAAGCAGTGCCCTGCACACACTGTTTACAGTGGGGGTGGGAATCTGCTGACTTCGACTGGGGACATCCTCGGACGGTGGAAGGAGTACTTCGAGGATCTCCTCAACCCCACCGGCATGTCTTCCATTGCGGAAGCAGAGGCTGCGGGCTCGGTTGTGGACTCGTCGATCTCCCGGGCTGAGGTCACTGAGGTAGTTGAGAAGCTCTTCAGTGGCAAGGCACCGGGGGTGGATGAGATCCGCCCTGAGTACCTCAAGTCTCTGGATGTTGTGGGGCTGTCTTGGTTGACACTTCTCTGCAACATCGCGTGGCGGCTGGGGACAGTGCCTCTGGACTGGCAGACTGGGGTGGTGGTCCCTCTGTTTCAGAAGGGGGACCGGAGGGTGTGTTCCAACTACAGGGGGATCATGCTCCTCAGCCTCCCCGGAAAAGTCTATGCCAGGGTACTGGAGAGGAGAATTCGGCTGATAGTCGAACCTCAGATTCAGGAGGAGCTTTGCGGTTTTCATCCCTGTCATGGAACACTGGACCATCTCTATACCCTCGCCAGGTTGGTGGAGGGTTCATGGGAGTTTGCCCAACCAGTCCACATGTGCTTTGTTGATCTGGAGAAGGCATTTGATTGTGTCCCTCCCGGCGATCTGTGGGGGGTGATCTGGGAGTATGGGGTCTGAGGCCCTCTGCTAAGGGCTGTCCAGTCCCTATATGACCGGAGCAGGAGTTTGGTTTGCATTGCCGGCAGTAAGTCAGATCTGTTCCCGGTGCATGTTGGACTCCAGCAGGGCTGGCCTTTGTCACCGGTCCTGTTTATTATTTATATGGACAGGATTTCTAGGCCCAGTCGGGGGCTGGAGGAAGTCCGGTTTTTGTCTCTACTTTTTGCAGAAGATGTTGTCCAGGTGGTTTCAACAAATCAGGACCTTCAGCGTGCACTGGGACGGTTTGCAGCCGAGTGTGAAGCGGCGGGGATGAGAATCAGTACCTCCAAGTCCCAGGCCATGGTTCTCAGCCGGAAAAGGGTGGCTTGTCCCCTTCAGACTGGTGGAGAGCTCCTGCTTCAAGTGGAGGAGTTTAGGTATCTTGGGGTCTTGTTCACGAGTGAGGGAAGGACGGAGCGGGAGATCAACAGGCGGATCGGTGCATCCTCTGCAGTGATGCGGTCGATGTACCGGTCTGTCGTGATAAAGAAGGAGCTGAGCTGCAAGGCAAAGCTCTCTATTTACCAGTCGATCTACGTTCCTACTCTCACCTATGGTCAGCTTTGGGTCATAACCGAAAGGACAAGATCCCGGATACAGGCGGCCGAAATGAGTTTCCTTCGCATGGTGGCTGGGCGCTCCCTTAGAGATAGGGTGAGGAGCTCGGTCACTCGGGAGGAGCTCAGAGTAGAGCCGCTGCTCCTCCACATCGAGAGGAGTCAGCTGAGGTGGCTCGGGCATCTGTTCCGGATGCCTCCTGGACGCCTCCCTGGGGAGGTGTTCCAGGCATGTCCAACCAGGAGGAGGCCCTGGGAAAGACCTAGGACACACTGGAGGGACTATGTCTCTCGGCTGGCCTGGGAATGCCTCGGTATTTCCCCGGAAGATCTGGAGGAAGTGTCTGGGGAGAGGGAAGTCTGGGTGTCTCTGCTCAGACTGCTGCCACTGCGACCCAGCCCCGGATAAGCGGTAGAAGATGGATGGATGGATGGATGGATTGCTGTCACTATTACCTTTGTTTGTCACTCTCTTCACTGTGTTAATGACTCAATTTCACAACAATCAAGTTTAATTTCAGGGGAATATGAATATATTTATCATGTGTTTTAGGTGTATTATATTCACTTTCATTTAAAGTAAATATTTTGAAAAAGCATAGTCTTCATATACGAGGAGGCTGGATTGTCTTTGAAGGAATACAACCCTTCTCCTTTACCTCTGCTATCTTCTCGCATAAGATATAATAACACTGATAGAAATGGATCTGTCTGACCTAAGTGAAGGGAAGATTTGGTGTTGCAGCTGGATTTCTGACAGTGTGATGTTTTTTTCTAGTCAAAAACTGTTTCTCTCACTAATTCATTCATTCCTGTTAGGATAACTGAAAGGTCGTGTGCAATACCAAACTCTACTCAATATCAGTTAAATCCACTTCTTCCTTCCCTGCTGATAAATCAGCTCAATTCTGTCTACTCAGTGCAAGATCCCTTGCCAATAAATAAATCATATCTGCCAGGATTTTATCATGACCAACAATAGTGATTTTTTATTTTCTTTTTTTAAATAATCACAGAGTCTTAGATTAATCACACAGAAATTATTTTAGTTGTTAGACAGAGTTATTATTCTTGGTGATTTTAATATTCATGTTTGTTGTTTGACCCAATATGTGAAGCAACCCAACCATGATAAAGGGCACACACGATGTTTCGCTTTACCGTTGTTTGTGTGGGTATGAGAACTTAATTAATTTGGCCTACAACACAGTGCTCTTCCAGGTTCCACTCCTTTCTCCTGACCCCAAACCCACCACACTGATTCCCTCCCACCCCCTGAACTCTGTTCCTCGCTTCTGTCAAGCTTTTACTGCCTCAATCAAATTTGTTAATATTAGTGAACAGCATTGCCTCTCCATCAAGGAGGAGCTTGTGTGTGTTTAACAGCTCTTTCACAAACATTTTAGATTCTGTAGCTCCCTCAAACTTCGCTACATTTTTGTTTTAATTAGTTTTTCTGGCCTTCATTACTGAAGCATGTATTACTTATGACAGTAATACACTAACATTGGAAAAGGAAGTGCAGGGATTGGATTAAGTTCAGTGGACCTTGAGACGGTCACTGCCAACGGCATCTCCCATCCTGACAACCAGCCAAATCTCACTGCAAGCGGTGTGACCGACACAGATAGAGAGGAAAGAGAGGTGGGATAAGAGCTAAGCTAACCCAGGTCAGAGCTAAGGCTATGCCAGTCTACTCCTGGCTAATGTCACAGGAAAATAAAATGGATAAGACTCAGGCTAACTCAACAACATGAAATCAGAGACAGCTGTCCCCTCATCTTTACTGAAACCTGCCTGCATCACAACATCTCGGATGAAGCTGTCCCACTTGACTGGTGGAGCTTGTGCTGTGCTGACAGAACACAAGACTCTTGTAAGACGAGAGGAGGCATCAATGATCCTTTGTGCTCAAAGCGGATGGCCAATGTTCCCCATCTGTGGATTTTTTATTGTGAAGATGTCGACCATATATTCATAATTCACTAGTTTTTGTTGCTGCTATTTACATTCCTCCAGATGCAAATTCAAAAAACACACTTATGGAACTCTGAGGTTATCTCCCTTTATAGAACTATTTTACCTAAATTCCACCAGCATGTCTACATCCCCACCAGGGGAACAAATATACTGGATGGATAATGGCCCAGGACTGGAGGGCTCTGCAAGCGGGTGATTAAAACAGCTCAGAAGATCATTGGTACCAACGTACTGAGCTTCAATGATATCGCTGAGGTGAGGTCCCTGCCCAGAGCCCCAAGGATACTAAAAGACAATCCCCACCCCAGCCACAACCTATTTAGTCTGCTGCCGTCTGGAAAGAGATACAGAAGTATCTGCTGTTATATCAGACTACAGCTTCTTCCCTCTGGCTGTGAGACTGCTAAATTCATTCTCAGCACGCCAACGTGTAAAATAGTTTATTTCCATGACTTATTTTTTTTAATCAATCTACTGTATATCATTTTTGTATAGAATATTTGAGTTGTAAAAAAAAAGGTAACTGAAACTAAATCTTGTTTTACACTCGTGTTGTAAAATGATAAATAAATCAACCTTGATATAGACTGGAGCCTGACTATTCAAGGCTTTAATAAAAGCAGTAAAATCAAGTCTAAAACTCACAGGTAACCAGTGAAGGACGGCAAGGTTAGGTGTAATGTGATTGATTCTCTTAGTATTAAAAGCCTGGCAGCAGCGTTTTGTATCAGCTACAATCTTTGTATGTTTTGCCTGCAGATACAAAAATAAAATGCATTGCAATAGTCAACTCTGGACGAGATAAAAGCGTGGATGACCTTTTCTAAGCCAGACTGCGCCACTTTAGTCACCTAAGCATCAAAAGGACAATTCAGAATGAAAAACACCTAGGTTGCGGGCATCTTTTCAAAGATGTGATATATAGGTCCGCTGTTAAAATAAATTGTGTTTGGCATGATGTTCTACACTATTGGTTTGATGTAAACTTCTGTGTTTCTGTATTGTGCAGAAGGTTATGGTGCCGGTTTCAAAATGACAACCAACACACATCTGTGTATGTTGACAAGGCCAGATTCCACATGAACAAAAGTAATTTAGATCATGTGGCACATCATTGGACATCACACCACAGTGGATGTGCCAGGTCAGTGTGGGGGCAATATAAAAATGTGTGCTACAACATCAGAGACTAGAGGTGAGCAGATAGCTCATTAAAACTATGCATTCGGAAATGAATGCTTGCTAATCTAGTTTCTAAAGTAGGAGGTAAGAGAGCATACAGTAGCACAATGCAAATTCCACAGAATTTTTTAATAATGTGATAGTATTTGTAATAATAAAATAGGAATAATAAGACTAATAATAATTGTGGTAGCAGTTGTTGAGTAGGAAAGCAAACCACTCAATGCAGAGACAAAAGGTTTTAATTTTGAAGAATGATAAATGGACTGTACTTGTATAGTGCCTTTGTCTTCCGACCACTCAAAGAAATATATTAAACAGTGTTTTATATTACAGCCACTTTTGTTTCCTGTTCTGAATCAGAAGCTTCATTAAATATTTTGCAAGCAAGGAGCCGCTGATTATCAATTTAAAAAGTACATTTCTATGTTAGGACTTGTACAATTTACAGTCTATTTCTCTTTCATTAAATGCTTAGCCACTGTTCTGTGAGGCCCACATATTTTTGATATTGTTCAGTGTATGTGATAATGGGTCACACAGGTCAGTCCACACAAAAATACAAGCACTTTCCCTTTTTGGATGACCTGAATTTGACCTGCAGAAACCTGCTGCTGTAAAAGAAAACAGCCTCAGCTGCTTGTCAGTGTTAATCTCTGTCATGGCTGAGCTTGCTCAGTTTGCAGCTTATTTACACTGTACATAGCTGTGAAAAGAGAGAAAAAAAAACTTGTGTTATTAAAACTAAAGCATCAAACTGAATTGACTTCATGCTTTGATGAGGCTACAGCTGATGGTCATGCTAAAGGTTTTCCTTTATGAGCATGTCTTTGGATGTTAAAAGTAGAAGTTAGAATAGAGGGGCTATGGTCTTAAAGCAGCAGAGCAATAATAAAGATGAAAACTAATCACACAGTCCATACCACAAAGCATCCAGGTGTTGCATATTAGATGTGTTGGCAGCAGGCAGAGAGAAAAGACCCAAATGCAGACAGCTCTGGTGATGAGTGACTATTTATTCCAAAGTGTAGTAGGCAGGCAAACCGAAGCAGGCACAAATCCACAAACATACAGAACCAAGACATCAGGGAATTACAATGGGGAGATAAAATTTGACACAAGGACAGGTGAACCAACGAGACACAGGTGCATTACACAACACAGGTGAACATAATCAGACAATCAGGAGGCAGGAAGTAAAACAGACAGACACAGGAGGGAACAGACAATTTCAAAATAAGACAAGAACTGATAGAACCCAAACCTAAGATTGACATCTTCAGAATAACAGTACTCCATACCAAACTCAAAATGACCCAGACTTTATACAAAAAACACACCAACACAGACTAAAAAAAACACAAAAAAACCCATAGAACCCAAAACCATAACACCAGGTTTGGAAAACTGACATTTACTGCAAAGTAAGAGGATTTAATTGCATCATAAATCTGATTAGCTTCTCAGGACTTCTATTTCCAAAAAACAACCCAAACACCCACTTAAGGTGTTCCTCCATCTTAACACATAGCCAGACTAATGGAGCCTGGAGCTTCATTGACATGGATTGATGACACTGACTGGAAATAAAAAGCATGATAACATAGCATGATACAGACAAATAAAGAATTATTTTGGGAAAAGTTGGAATGCTTTTCTTGCCAGGTGACAGTAGAAACATGAGAAACAATATATAACTGCAAAAACTGGCTTCTTAAGTCAATTTATATTGTCAGAGATATTTAAAGATCCACTAATCAGTATTTTTATATGAACAATTGATCACGTTACTTTGTATATGTGTGTGAAAGGTGTCACTTGTAATGATTACATTTTCAATTTTATTTATATAGTCCAATATGACAAATCACAATTTTACTCAAATTGCTTTACAATCTGTACATTCGACACCCTCTTCGATTTCTGTTCAATTCACAACAGAATTGATAAACCCACAGAGAACTCTCAATTTCCCCTCAGCTCTACAGAGCTTTTTAGCCTCTTTCAGCTAATTGCGTTTTGATTTTGTGTTCGCACACAGTGCGGAACAAAGTGTTTCACCAGTGAACTGGCACTTTACTGCAGCACACTGAGGTCATTTTCTCAACTGAGCCAGTTTGGTATATGTTGGTGACTCACCATACACTCCCAGCACAGCAGAGGGTGTGGCGATGCAAATACAGATGCGTACTGCCAAAAATTAGTGTCTCATGTGGTCTGCTCAGAACTAGTTGAAAGTTCAGTGCACTTGTGTTCCATAATATTTTGGTAACTTTATTTAGTGGATGCATACCCATATAAACCTCTGGAAAATCACATAAACCCCTTTATTCATGTTCTGTTTGTTTTTCCACTTTCATTCTGTTTTTCCACCAGCTGTTGTGATCACACAGGGAAAATAAGGTTGTATTCCGATTATGGCAGTAATGCCAAACAGACAGAAGGTTAATCAGTGATTCTTACTAATTCTCTGATCAACAACAGTTAGCAGCCTATACTGATGGCCTTTCCTTTACTCAGGTGCCTATCTTTACAGTCATCTGAAGACAGCAGGTACGTGTTCCATCTGCAAATCTCCACAGGATTCTCATACTGCCAGTGCGTTACTACAGGGAGAGACCAGTGTTTAAAGGGGATGAAAGTAGTGAATGTGATTGGACATCCATTCATCCATTTTCTTCCACTTATCCTAGGTCAGGTCACGGGGGCAGCAATCTAAGCAGAGACACCCAGAATTTCGTCTCCCCAGACACTTCTTCCAGCTCTTCTGGGGGAATACTGTTAGTGTGATCTTTTCTTGCAGGACAAAAAACAGCTAGACACTTCATCTTCCTTTTAAGATTATTTACTTTTCCATTAGAATATCAAAAATGCATGTACACGGGATCTCTCTCTTCAGGCACTTATAGCATAGGTTACCCGCAGATAGGCCTAACTGTAGCCCATCCAAAAGAGAAGACGCTATATATAAAAGGTCTTCGGTACCTGTCGTGGCGGCAATCCCCGAACTCGGTCGTGAACCCTGGAAGTAAGGGATGCCGTCAAGCTGAAGAAGGAGTCCTATCGAGCCGGGTTGGCTCAAGGGACTCCAGAGGCAGCTGATAGGTACCGGAAGGCCAAGCGAGCTTCAGCCCAGGTGGTTGCGGAGGCAAAAACCCAGGTCTGGGAGGAGTTTGGTGAGGCCATGGAGAAGGACTATCAGTCAGCCTCAAAGAAATTCTGGCAAACTGCCTGGCACCTCAGGAGGGGGAAGCAGTTTACAGTGGGGGTGTTATTTTGTGGGTCCTTTTGTGTGTATTTTGGGGTTTTGGGAGTGTTTTGTTCTATTTGTTCCTAGGTTGCCATAGTTTTGTGAGTGTCTTGTCTTATTTTGAAATTGGCTGTTTAGTTTATGTTTCGGTGTTTATTCCGGTACTTCCTGTTTTATTTTGATAAGGTGTCTCTTCCCTCTTGTGGACTGTGTTCTTGGATTTTTGCCTGCCTCTTGGTCCTTTTGGATTTCATTTCTGCCTTAAGGACACTCAATAAAACCTCCTTCCCTCACCGCTACAAGTATGCATCTGGGTCCTCCTTCCCTTCTAACCCCTAACTCACAACAGGGGGTGGGAATCTGCTGACTTTGACTGGGAACATCCTCGGACGGTGGAAGGAGTACTTCGAGGATCTCCTCAACCCCAAAGACATGTCTGCCACTGAGGAAGCAGAGGCCGAGGGCTCAGTTGTGGACTTGTCAATTTCCCCCAAGCTGAGGTCGTTGAGAAGCTCCTCTGTGGGGGTGGATGAGATCTGCCCTGAGTACCTCAAGTCTCTGGATGTTGTGGGGCTGTCTTGGTTGACACTTCTCTGCAACATCGTGTGGCGGCTGGGGACAGTGCCTCTGGACTGGCAGACTGGGGTGGTGGACCCTCGGTGATTGGACATGATTGTCTCTAATTATTTCTCATCGCTCTCATCAAAGACATGGTCTATATGAAAAGTGCCCTGAGATAACATCTGTTAGGATTTGGCACTATATAAATAAAACTAAACTGAATTAAATTGTATCAGCCTGGTTTTCAGCAGCAGCAGGCAGCTGCCTTAATGAAAACTCAGATAAAACCACTGTACGCTACCCACTGAACTGCAAACCACAGACACAGTTAAAAGACTAGCTGGTGAACACAGTGGGGCATTTAAAGTTCAGCTTTGATGTCATTATATAATACAAGATTGCCCAATGAAAAGCTGTTTGTTGCCCTGTCCATGCTATACACACAGAAAATGTATAAACACATATTTTATTTGAATTAGAATAGAATAAAACAATAAAATAGTTAATGAAATTGTACAAAGTGTATAAAAGTAGCACTACAAAAGACTAAATGCAACAAAATTACTAACATTAGAAAGCTAAATTATATTTGTAAGGAAGATATAGTTACGTAAGACGGGGGACAAATTAAAAGAAAAACCTGGAGTGGAGAAACATCAAATGCAGATGTTTCCGTGTGCAAGGGCACTCGGAAGCCTTTTGTGAGTTTGAAAATGAAGTGAATAAAATGGTACAGCCTTTGCGGTCACCAGATCTCAACCCAGTTTTACACCTATGGAATATTTTGGACAAACGTGTAAGACAATGCTGTCCACCACCATCACCAATTTATATAATTAAATATAAACTTTTATCTTCTATGACTGTCTCTGATTCTATATGTCCACACCCATAGGATGACAAGGATGGGAGATATATTCTAGTTAAAGGTAAAATAGAAAATAATACTATAGAAACAAAATACTGTAGAAATAACACTGTTACACTCAATTATAAAATACAAGGATTGGTAATGGGACTAGAAGAGCACAAATTAGCAATGTATGTAGAGTATTTGATTTTCTACTTAACTAACATATCACAATCGTTAGAGGCATTTAAGGAGGAGATAAAATAATATAGAAATAGAATGCGATTTTTGTCCTGGTCGTGGAACACTGCATCATCTCTATACCCTCACCCAGTTGCTGGAGGGGTTCATGGGCATTTGCCCAACCAGTCCACATGTGCTTTGTGGATCTGGAGAAAGCATTCGACTGTGTCCCTCGCGGCAACCTGTGGGGGGTGCTCTGGGAGTATGGGGTCTGTGGCCCTCTGCTAAGGGCTCTCCGGTCCCTATACGACCGGAGCAGGACTTTGGTTCCCATTGCCGGCAGTAAGTCTGATTTGTTCCCGGAGCATGTTGGACTCCGGCAGGGCTGCCCTTTGTCACTGTGGATATAGAAAATTGAGCTGTGTGATTGTGATTGATAGCTTATATTATGGACACCCTGTACTTAAGATATGTGTCTCCGTAAATCTCTGACTCCTGCCACATCTCATAACCGTAGCTGTGACTGCATCATAGAATGTAACAAACTGAAGGCTAAGATAAGAGGAAGTGGGAGAAGGATTAGGCCAAGGCTAAAGTGAACACAGACAGGCTGAGATAACAAGCTGCGCAAAGTACTGAATGTTGTGTGACGGGGGGGTAGAATATAACCAAGGGTTTTGGTGTCTTAGCTTCGGACATAATGGAGACATCACAGGGAACGGAAGCCAACTTGGCTTCTTCCCTCTCTCGGAGTTTTGTGATTTCTCGTTGTTCTTACTGTCAATTTCAGCAGGTATTTCAGCGTCCGGAGATGTACCCAGATCTGTGACTATGGTGACCTGCTGGGGCAGTGTTGCTGTATCTACGGTGCAAGGGACAAGTGGCTCAGGTCCTGCTCGTTGGCCTCCACCTGGAGCTGCTCAGTTGTCCGTCTGGACCCATCCCTTATGTTTTACATCCCACACTTTTCAATGTAATTTTTTATTTATATATATATATATATATATATACACTACAATCTTGCCATTGCCATCATAATTGTATATGTTATGATTTTTATGCTATGAAACTATTCTGTACTTACAACATCTATTGCATGTCTGTCCGTCCTGGGAGAGGGATCCCTTCTCTGTTGCTCTTGCTGAGGTTTCTATCATTTTTTCCCTGGGTTTTTTGGGTAGTTTTTCCTTATTCGAATCGAGGGTCTAAGGACAGAGGGTGTCGTATGTTACAGGTTGTATATATGTTGTTTGTATATCTGGAGTCCATCCATCCATCCATCTTCTACCGCCAGCAGTCTGAGCAGAGACACCCAGACTTCCCTCTCCCCAGACACTTCCTCCAGCTCTTCCGGGGGAATACAGAGGTGTTCCCAGGCCAGCCAAAAGACATAGTCCCTCCAGCGTGTCCTAGGTCTTCCCCGGGGCCTCCTGGTTGGACATGCCCGGAACACTTCCCCAGGGAGGTGCCCAGGAGGCATACGGAACTGATGCCCGAGCAACCTCAACTGACTCTTTTCAATGTGGAGGGTCATGACCGAAAGGGCCGATACAGGCGGCCCAAAATTAGTTTCCTGCGTAAGGTGGCTGCGTGCTCCCTTAGAGATAGGGTGAGGAGCTCGGTCACTCGGGAGGAGGGTTAGGGACGCCTCCCTGGGGAGGTGTTCTGGGCATGTCCAATTGGGAGGAGGCCCCGGGGAAGACCTAGGAGGGACTATGTCTCTTCGGTATTCCCCTGGAAGAGCTGGAGGAAGTGTCTGGGGAGAGGGAAGTCTGGGCGTCTCTGCTTAGACTGCTGCCCCTGCGACCCGGCCCCGGATAAGCGGTAAAAGATAGATGGATGGATAAAATAATATAGCACAGTTTCTGACTACAAATTAAATATGGGTAAATCAGAACCAATGGTAGTTGGGCAGCCAACATACTATACTATTAAACCTAATTATAACCAATAATGGGTCCAAAATAAACTGAAATATTTAGAGGTGACCATCTGTCAAGACTACCTATATCAATATAATTTCGGGGCTTTGCAGAGCCAAATAAGTCCTTAAAAAATGGATATTGATCCCATTAACAATAACAGGGACAAGTGAGATTATTATACCAAACATTTTACCACGATTTATTTATTTCAAAACTTGCCATTTATATAACAAATGCAATCTTTAAACAATTGGATAAAATGTGTAATAAATTTATCTGGGGAGAAAGAAAACCTCGTATAAAACTTAAGACGATCAAATCAACCAAACTACATTGGGGACTGGCTCTTCCAAACTTTCAAACTAAATTATTACTATGCTACTTTAATTACGCCAAGTACAATTTGCAACAAACTGGAAAGAAATGAAATTTTAACAAATGGGTAAATATTGAAACATGTATATATCTGCTAAAATGACTACCATAGACATTAGAAAAATTGTAAATACAAAAAAATACAATAATGGCCCCCTCATCCTGGGGCGGTTGTACTGCTTGCACTTCCCCTGCGCTTCCTTTTCCAATGTTGATGACTGGTAGCTTGTAGGTAGTACATACGTCACTAGTTTAGGTGAAAAAATAAAAAACAAAAACAAACTTAAATATCTAGTGAAGTTTGGGGTAGCTACTGGCCACGAAAACTACATGTGCCACCATATTTTCAATTCTATTTACCTTATATGCTTTCTTTAGGCAATATTATTATATTAGGAAAAACTGTCATTGTTATACTGATGATACCCAAATATATATATTGATCAAGCCAGTTGAAACTTAACAGCTAGCTAAACTGCAAGCCTGCCTTAAGGACATAATAACCTTTTTGACCTGCAATTTTCTGATGTTAAATTCAGAAAAAACACAAGTTATTGTACTTGATCCCAAACCCCTCCAAAAGTCATTTTCTAAAGATATGGTTACTCTAGATGGCTTTGTCCTGACCTCCAGTACCAATGTAGTGAACCTCGGAAGTTAACTTTGATCAGGATATGTTCTTTAAATCCCACATGAAACAAACTTCAAGGACTGCCTTTTTTCACCTCTGTAACGTTGTAAATGGTAAATGGGAGCCAGAGCCTTCAGCTATCAAGCTCCTCTTCTGTGGAATCAGATCCCAGTTTGGGTTTGGGAGGCAGACACCATCTCCACATTCAAGACTAGGCTTAAGACTTTCCTCTTTGATAAAGCTTATAGTTAGGGCTGGCTCAGGTGAGTCCTGAACCATCCCTAGTTATGCTGCTATAGGCCTAGACTGCTAGGAGACTTCACATGATGCCACTCTCTCCTCCGCCTCTCCCTCTCCATCTGTACACATTCTTATCCCATTAATGTCATTATCTTGACATTTCATCTCTCTTGTAGTTTTGTGCTTTCTTATCTCTTTCCTCTTGTTGCTTTCAGCAGGTTTTTTTACCTCCGGAGCCTTAGAGTCTGGATCACTGATTGCAGGCCACCCACTGCCTCCATGTTCCTCCTCAACACATGCTTCTACAATTATTATTATTATTCCTACAATTATCATTTTATTAGTATAACTACTTTCATTACATTATTATTATTTTAAAATTATATGTGGAATTTTCATTGTGATACTGTATGCTCTCTTTCCTCCTGGTATGTCTGTCTGTCTCTCTCTCTCCCTCTCATCTCATTGAGATAACTTCTGAGATATAAATACAATTTAAGTGAATGTTGTATAATGTAATGTTAACACATAAAGCTAAATAGTTTAAACAGTTTGATAGTTCCCCTCTTTCAGAAGCAGAAGGTCAGGAAGGCACCAGGGCCAGACGACGTGTCCCCCTCCTGCCTGAAAGTCTCTGCTGACCAGCTGGCTTCCATCTTCACATAGATCTTCAACGACATCTGTCAGTGGGTCGCAAACCATCCAGGAAGGTGACAAGTCTGCTTACAGACAGGAGGTTGAACAGCTGGCCCTCTGGTGCGGTCAGAACAACCTGGAGCTGAGCACACACAAAACTGTGGAGATGACGGTGGACTTCAGGAGAAGCCTCCCAACACCATTCTGAACAACACTGTGTAGAAGCCTTCAGTTTTCTGGGATCCACGATCTCCCAGGACCTAAAGTGGGCATCCAAGATCAACACCATCATCAAAAAGGCCCAGCAGAGGATGTACTCAGGAAGTTCAACCTGCCTCAGGACCTGCTGATCCAGTTCTACTTAATCAATAATCCAGTCTGTTATCTGCATCCATCATCTTCCATCGCTGTCTGGTTTACATCGGCCACCAAACAGGACAGGAACAGATTATAATGGACAGTCAGGACTGAAGAAAAGATCATCGGTGCGGACGTGCCCTCCATTCAGGACTTAAACGTCCAGAGTCAGGAAATGGGCAAGAAACATCACTGCAGATCTGTCACACAACCTGTTCCAACTTCTTCCGTCTGGTAGGCACTACAGAGCAGATCCACTGTACCTGTAAATTTCTCTCATGGTTTATGTAAATATTAATACTTTGAAATCTAAGCACACTGTACCAGAGATATACTATGTATCAGACGTGGATAGTAACGACTTACATTTACTCCGTTACATTTTTACAACTTTTTGAAAAAAATGTACTTTTAAGAGTAATTTTACTGCACCATACTTTTTACTTGTACTTGAGTAGATTTTTTTAAGAAGAAATGCTACTCTTACTCTGCTACATTGGGCTACACTCAACTTGGTACTTGTTTTCACATTATTCTACGTATTCTTTGCTTTATTTTTGCCAGAGAGATGCCATTTCCCTGATGCCATTTTTGTCTGTCTGATTAAATTTTTAAATAAAAAAAATAAATTACGATCACACAGTTAATCAGTGCTTGAGTAGTTTTTTTACCAAATACTTTTTTACTCTTACTTGAGTCATTTTTTGAATGACTACTTTTTACTTCTACTTAAGTAAAATTATTTTGAAGTAACGCTACTCTTACTTGCGTACAATGTCAGGCTACTCTACCCACCTCTGCTGTACTACCTTATGTACATAAGCTACCTGTTACATTAATCATGTTTATCTCAGCACCATTTGTACTCACTAACTGTCGTACTGTTGTACTGCTGTGTATGTACATAGAGTGCACGGAAAACTAGAGTCAAATTCCTTGTATGTGTACACATACCTGGCCAATAAAGTTGATTCGGATCAGGCAGTGACCCTAACCCATGGAGAACTGACATACAGGGACCTCAGCTGCTTGTGCACAATGGCACACAATCTGAACTGTGAGTGCTTTAATGCAAAGCGTTTTACGTTCAGTCATCAAAAGACTGCTCCCATGACACCCACAGCCACAGAAGTTCAGTGGCAAAGTCCTGACATTGTTGGCAAATGTTGTGTGCTGAAGTACCCTGGTGTCATCACAGATACAAAAGTATTGAGGTCCGCTTTATGCAGAAAATTGGGATAAACAGGTTTTTCTGGTAATATCTTCAGCTTTTTGTCTTTCTTACCTTGTGTAGAAGAATATGGAGAGAACCCATACTGTGCAGGAGCCAGAAACACCGGCCCTAGGCATGCTGCAGGGGAAGGAGCGAGACACACCCGCAACCCTCTCTATCTCTGTCTCTCCCTCGCTCCCTCTTTCTCTCTCCACCTCCTTTGCTGTGAATAAGTAAAAGCACATCCCTCCAACATGTGCACACACACCTACATACAAAAGCAAACACACACCTACATACAAAACACACGTGCATACAAACTCACACGCACGCAAGTACGGACACACATTCCTGTTACTAAAGTAGTTTTTTCAAAAAAATAAAGATAAACCACTATTGTTTTCAATTATGGTTGGTTCATTATTTATCCAATTGTTTAATTGGATAAATGAAAAAATGGATACACTTTTTTTTTAAATACAACTTGTGCGCATATAGTGATTTTTGTCGAGTTTGCAACAGTTCCAGCAACTGCTAAGTCTGGCAAACATACTGTCCAAACCAAGGCCTAAAGAAAGAAACATAACTCTGCAAGGTACTGTGGGCCGTCACACATTGGTTTATGGCAGGAATATGGCTGGAGATTGGATCCCAGACTGCTGGCAGCCAAAGAGCCTCTGGCTGGGAGCAGCAATTCTAAGTTGCTGGCATTGTAGCATGAATAGCAACAAGAAACTCAAAGTTCACAATCTAAAAGACATCACATTAGTTCCAACACTCTGTTAGAGCTGCAGTGTTAAACCATGGCACCAGTGCGCACTTGATATTAAAGACAAAAGCAACAAAAAGACAATAAACTCATTGATTACCACTTCATGCAGCCGCTGAAGGGACTTATTATTTTGTTGAAAGACAGGAAAAGGAATTTTATTTTATTAAAAAATGTCACAGCCTTTCCTGCTTCAGCCTCTCCAACTCCTGTCTTTCCTTTCATCCAGTGAAGGCTCAGACCCTTCACTCCCACAGCCTCAATTAAGGGCATTCTTTTACTTTGTATTGTCACTTCAGATAGAAATATGAACAAGTATTAACTACCCTTTCAATATCTAATGTAAACAAAATAGAAGACGCAAAACTAAGGGAGCTACTACAATAGAGTAGTAGTAGCAGAGACAATTTACTGTATTATATATTACAAAAGACTCGGGGACCTGGCAAAGCCAGTTGGGTGAGCGCTTCCTGCAATCCGCAGAACAACCTCCATAACGGGGCCTGCCGTTCTTCCTCGATCTCCACACCGAAGGCACCGTACTCGTCCAGGCTGTCGAGCCCCATAGTCCGCAATTATGCGTCGATAGTGGGGCTCCAGGACAATGTATACGGCATGATGCAACAGATTGAGGAGACGCTAGCGTCCTATTTATTTCATCCCTCAAGGGTCTGTTATTCTCGCCAAGCAGGCTGTAAAGTGGCCCTGACGGTCGTCTGACCTCTAGTGATCTCCCTGGTCGTGGTACAGAATGCCTCACCCCTATTGGGTGCTTTCGCGTAATCACGCTGTTCGCCCTGCCGCCTTCCACGCTGAGGGGCAGTGCAATTTTCACTGCGACCTCACTTCATGTGAGGCCCACTGTCTCTGGAGAGGCCTGTAGATGTATTATACCGGTTTATTCCTGCTGTTCAACCGCTTCAGAACACCAACGCTGCTCCACTGACCCGATCAGAGGCCAATGGGGTATATGCGAGCCTGGACCTCCCGGACACTCCAGGGTCCCAAGCGCTTATGTCCTAGTCGTGCCTTAAATGCTTCACACTCTGGCAGGCATTTCATCAGCATGGCAGCATGGGTATTACGTTCCCCAAAGTGTATTGTTATTGACACAGTGTTGAAGTCCTCCTCCAGGTAAGAAAGTAAATTCTTAAAAATGTCATCTGAACTACGTCACTTTACCTATGATACGTATTTGTAGAAATGTTGATATTATATGTAGTATACATTTTGTTGCACCACAAGCTCTGTTTGCAGGTGCTCATGTCATGCTAAATGAAGGTAGCCCTACATGAAAACAGAATTAACACAGCAGAAAAAAAGGAAAACTTATTTCTAATCAACACCAGTCCAATCTCTTGTTTGATCTTCTTCTAAAAAAGTCAGGTTCCAAAGCTGAAAAACAACAACCTATGTTTTAAAAAATCAGCGTGCACTCCAAAAACAGATGGCTGTCCAACCATAAAACCTTTGAAAAACATAAACAAAACAAAATAAACCTGAAGTGAAAACAACAGATTTGATGTAGAATGAAATATATGAATTCCCATTTAGATAGTTTACCTGCCCTAGCATTACGTTAGTATCTTGCAGTCGTTTTTATAAACAAATCTTATACTTTGCTTCGCTATTGCCAATAAGATTAGGTTTATTTCATCACTCAATATCTGCTATTTCATCTGTTGTGTTTGTTATTTTCTTTATCATTTACCTTATCAATCCTTTTATTTTTTAATTAATTCGGTTTATGTTTTCCCTGGTTTACCGGGTGGTGTGTCAAAGTATTAAAGTGTAATTATTTGATTAAAGTAGTTGATTCTCCTACACTATCCAATATTGTTGATCTATATTAGTCTGGATCGAAGTGGTGGACCAACCAACCACCATTGCCTTCCCTCTGCCCTAACCTGTTTGCTCTCCAAATGTAGAGATACAGTATATCATCATTAAATCATGTGGGCTAGGGGAAACGGGATCAAAACACTGACCTTCCGATTGGTGAACTGTCACTAAGCCACCGCCGCCCCTACACAACATGTTTTCTAAGATCTGTTGATTGGAGTAGTTGATGACTTCATAGCAGCTTTTAATCAGTGGTAAGACGATGAGCATACTGGGTACCAAGCCAGCACAGAGGGAGACTGGTAGGCGCTAAAAATGGCAAACTAAGTAACTTTGTAATATGAGAAAAAGATAGTGAGTCTGTATTGACAATCTGTTAAGAGATGATCAACACTTCATCTTATGTTGTACTTAGTACAATGTACAATCATGGATAAACTCTCCAACCTCCAGTTGGTGAAAGCAGTCTCTAGGACCAAAAGCAGATGCATACCCTGAAAAAACCCTCTCGCCCTTAAAGGTGTTGGTTATCCCAACCAACATATTAAAATATTGTCTTTTAATTTCCATTAACTGCACTTTCAGTTATACAAAAAAACTATTTATTTCATTTCATCATTGCAAGGTAAACTTGCTTTAGTGTTGAGTGCATATTCATAATCTCACAATATGATCCCTCACATGATTTTTTTTGTTTTATTTCTTTAAAGCGGCTGTAATTAATATTCTTATAATGACAATTGACAATGACAATGTGAAAACAATATAACAATGTGAAAGTAAACGCTCGTAGGGCTGAACCTATAGGGAATTTTCACCAGAATCTGCAACTCCCATCGGCTTTACAGAGCTTCATAGCAATTTTCAGCTCATTGTTTAGCTGTCCGGTCTGTAAATTGACTATTTTGGTTTACTCTCACCACTCTCATAGCTCATAGCAAATCTGTTATTGCAAGGTTTAAGTATTTATATTGCTAGCAGCAGCTATGCTATTAATTGTAATTGAATAAAATAAAAATAAAAATATATGAACTAATTGGTAATGTGGAAAATAATTAGTAGCACACCTGGTTTATATTTTATCTTATCCCATTGGTGTGGCTATACTGGTGTGACTATGCTCTGTATCTTTTGTCCTGCTGTATACTCGTACTTATTAGTCACTTATTACTAGTATCACTACTTCTGCAATTACCTAATTTATCCTTGAATATCGAGTTTCATATCAGCAGGCCTAAGCTCACATCAGTTTGATGCTAATGTATAAAAGCATACTATGAAATGTACCTCCATAAACTATATGTGACACATGTAAACTTTACAATAAAAACATATGTCCTTATGTGTCTGAATGATCCATCACTGAAACGACAGGATGAGTAGGATGTGAACAGTTTACAGCATGCAACATGTCCAAGAGGTGCCTGCAGCATTATGACGGATGCAGGCTTTATTCGGATGTGCCCCAATCCAGTGTTTCAATAAAATACATCAGAGGGTCGTTCCCATCTTAATCCGGATGGGTTGCCTTGGTGTAAGCAACTTAATCTCCCCAGAGGGTGCAACATTTTATGCAGAGCAAATAACATTCTGATGAGTTTCTATTCAGTCTCATAGTTGTGGAGCTAAAAATGTAAAGGCTGTTTAAGAAACATTGGGTCAGTGAGGTTATCAAATAGCATGATAGTTATGGTTTTAGTCTTGATTTGGTGTGTATTAATGACCCAAATAGATATTGAAAGGAGAATTCCACCAATTTTACACATAAAGGTCAGTTTACTAATTTAAGCGTCTAGTCATGAGCAGTGCTAGTTAGCCTGCAAACGGTTGTATCATTTTTATTTATATAGCCAAATCAAAACAGCAATTAACTCAGGGCACTTGGAAAGCAGGTCTAGCCTGTACACTTGTAAAAACTGATTGAATTTTTTTTTTTCCTGGCCTTGAAAACAGAAATTCACGAAACAATCTCACAACAAGGTCCACTGGTAGCTGAAGCTTTTAATAGTATCACAATCTTCCTCAACAGGCGGAGTTTGCCCAATCATCATGAAATTCTTGATGTTCTAATTTCCATTGTTCAGTGAAAGTTTATTCTTGACCATGGAAACAGCAGTTGACAAATAGTAGGTGTATAATTTTTTCTGTGGTGAATGTTTCTGTGCCTTGTGGGAAAAAATAACCCTGCTGAAACAAGTACATTTCTCCAACAATTTTTTTTTTTAATTTGATGCAACACTTGCGAAAGAAAGCACTACACAAGTAGTAGCATTTGCAACACATTCTGTTGAGTGAACTTAGTCAAACAGGAGGAAATAGTGTATTTTATTGAGGACTTTTTTCAGCAGCAGATAAATCCACTTTTGGTGCTCTGAGTATTTCTGACAGCAGGAGGGTGAATGTGGGATTGACTTTTGTGAGTACCCCAACTTTATGGAAGTGCCATAATAAATCATAGGAGTGGCCCTTTAAAGCAGACATTTTTGATACCTATCCATCACTGAAGGACAGGTTGGTAGATGTTACACATGGAGCTTGTAAAATATTAAACATTATATTTTGTAGCACAAAAGTGGAATTCATTTCTCATTTTCAAATGAACCACATCCTGGGACTTTATTAATGTCAAGTGTTGTAACCTGTGGCCTGGATAAAGGTCCCACACAGCGTGCATAGCTGCGCACGCATGTGTGTGTGTGTGTGTGTGTGTGCGCGCAAGCACATGTATATGCGAGAGCCAGGCATCAAAACACCATCATCTTTTCTATCAGCAACCCAGGTGAGTTCACACGGCTGCAGGTGACATACATAAACACACACACACACTACCTCCCACGGTGTGCCGCAGCATGGTGGGTGATTGTCAGAAGGGATCTTCAGATGCTTTTGGTGGATATACACTCTGACATCCTCTTCATCTCTCAGATCACAGACACCCTCCCAGGAGACACCTGCAGTATATTTAGGGTTTATTTTTATTGGGCTCACTTTATCTGCTGGCAGGTGTTGGGGGTTTTTCACTCCAACACTACACTACATCCTGAGTGAACATGATGATGTTAACATGTTCCAATCTTGAATGGACCGTCACTATGGGTGCTTTCACACCTGCCTAATTTACTTCGGTTGAATCGTACTAGAGTTTGTTTGCCCTGTTAGTGCGGTTAGGGGACTCGGGTCGCTAAAATTAGATTTCACATTGAATGCATCATTGTATTCATACACACAAGGCATACAGATCTTATCCATGACATTTAGCTCTCTGGGCTGGTACCCAGACCTATGTATAGCCCTCCGGATTATTTTTACCTTTCTAAGCGAGCTTGTAGCTTCCTGCCAGCAGTGTGTGTGTGTGTGTGTGTGTGTGTGTGTGTGAGTGCATGTGTGTGCATGTGTCTGTGTGTGAATGAGAGGCAAAATGTAAAACAATTAAAAATGCAATATAAAAAGACTAAGAGTACTGTCAGGCTGTACGTAGGCACTATAGTGCTTTGAACATGCTAATGTTTAGCATGTATAACGTTTACCATGTTCACATACTATAATTTGCTGAGGCCGATTGGAATGTCATTAGTTTTCAGCCAAACCAAAGTACTCGACACATTACAATTTTACAAAATCTGATGGTTGTGCTAGATGAATAGTCATAGGTTTATGTGGACATCACAATGTCTGCACACCCCAATCCATTCAGTAGATGCTCAATATATGTCACAGGCTAACATTTTGACCAGCTGCTGGGGCTAGAGCAAAAGTCAAGGGGGCATGAATATCTGTACAAAATTTCATGGCAATCAGTATAATAGTTCTTGAGATATTTCAGTAGTGGTGGGCTGGCCAAAAACCAACAGACCCACAGTACCTTCCACAGAGCATGGTCAATATTGATTTGTGTGCCTCATAATTTATTAATCTTCTTAGTTTTAAATGTGGCATGCTATAAATCAATCCACATACTGTATATGCAAACACAAATCAACTGCAAAACTCTCGCATTGAGAGTTAAACCTCTGACATAGTCCAAAATGGCTGCAGACGTGGATGGCAGCACATTTCAGTGTTCGATTCATTTGGTCTGAACCAATGGCAAACAATTATACATTGTAGCATTTTTCTATAATGAAGCGCGGATGCGGCTTGAACACAACGTTCAGATGCACAGCAAACGGCCAGCGCGCATCACTCGTCACTTCAAGCGGAGGCGTGCATTAATTCTTCTTAACTCTGACAGGCTCATCTTCCAAAAATATGACTACGGCAGCTGGTTTAGTCCAAAAATTATCAATATTTTTTGCAGTTGGGTTGGACTAAGGTCGGATCATGTTCTCACCACAAATTAACCGCTCCAGAGTTCGATTGAAAGCGTACACTTGTTTGGTCCGCTTTTGGTGCGCACCAGAGTGCGATTGCTGCTTTCACACCTGACCAAACGAACCTCACCAAAGGGGAAAACTAACTCTAGTACGATTCAACCAAACTAAATGAGGCAGGTGTGAAAGCACCCTTAGGCACTTAAAGTGCATAGATACATGTGCAAGTGACAAAGGTTATGTCAGAAAATTGCACCTACGCAGATGCACAGTATACAGAAAGACACTATAAAGAAAGTATAACTTTAAAATCCTAAGGCCCTACTGGCAGCTTCTAAGTTAATTACACCAATACAAATGTGCTGGACAGAATGAACAACATTCTATGTTTTTTATGTTCATAAAACTTTACTAATAGTGGGCTTATAAACCTGGTAATATACCTTGTGGATTCTGAGATTGTTTGTATGCACAACTGGCCTGATGAAAAAGTTTGATTCACCAAAGCTATCCAGCCATCAGATTTTGAGACACCCTGCCATGGATCAAAGTGTTAGTCAAAGGCGATATTCTGATCTGCCTTTGTATGTGGAGTAATATGTGACACAGCTCTGAGGGGAGGGGAGGCTGGTGCAGAGCTCAGGACGAGGCCAGGCTGGAAATCCCAGATGGGGAGTGCTCAGGCAGCACTGGCCGGATTATAACTCTGAACATCAAATTGTCTTATGTAACACATTGTAGTGCAGACCACAGCCACCAACAGCTGTTACACAATCCACTGTTGACCTGGCAAGGAAGAGACATGCCTGCACACGTGCACACACACACACACACACACACACACACACAAGCACATGTAAATATGTATGAACAAATATTTAAATATAATATAATATAAAACCATTAAAAACTTTAAATAATGTTTAAGAAATGCATTGTCATTGACTGAACATCAAAACGGTTTTCCTTAAAGTCCGCCTCAACTCAAAAGTGCGCACTGTTTGAGCTTCTGTGTACAGAATGACATAAGTGCAGGTTTTGCCACTAGAAGGCTGTTTTCACATCCATCTGGTGAAAATTAAATCTCAGTTCAACATGTGTATGTACAAGATGACTTTGTGACATCACAGCTGGTTTGGAACGACTCATGGTCTAAAAGGCCACTTAAACAACTATGAGGTGAAAATGTGAAACCTCCAGTGCAGATACACTGAGAATCAACTTTTCAGTAACGTAAGAGACATCAGTAGTTTAACTTTTAAATTTAAAGATTTTTAAAGAAATTTGCATATTCTGAGATGCAAATTTGAACACCTTGTTAAAACAAACATAACTTGCATATTCATAGATTCTGGATTTTTCAACAAGGTAAGAAGGAGTAGATATATTCAGAAGAATTGTTAACGAGGTAGTTGAACTTTTGAATGGAAAAGCAAAATCAGAAAAATTATTATTCCCTGCTGAGTATTTTTATATGTCTCAAAACATGTCTGGAGGGGATCTTTAAAGTTATATAAGAGTTCAGTTCTGATTGATTTGGCAACATCTGCAATTACTGGTAGTAACAGCAGCAGGGTTTTACCATAAGTAAATGGACTGTACTTGTAAAGCGCCTTTCTCGTCTTTTGACTACTTGTACTTTCACACTACATATCACATTTACCCCATTCAAACACATTCCTATGCTGATGGAAGAAGTACAAAGAAATCTAATCCACTAACACACTGAAGACAGCCTCGGGAGCAATTTGGGGTCCAATATCTTGCTCAAGGACATGTTGACATATGGGCAGGGGGAAGCCGAGCTCAAACTGCCAACCTTCCAGTTGATGAATGACCTGCTCTACCACCTACCACCAGTGTTCTTTGTGGGGTTCAAAGGCTGTCTCGCTAATAAAATTTAACTTATTTGGCAATGGCAATAATATATTAGGTCCTAAAACAGAAGTAGCTTATTCTGGCAAATAAGCCATTCCTCTGCCATGTTTAGTTGCAACAATACACAAATTGCAGTCAACTACTCGAACATGGCTGGTAGACAAGAAAATCTTTTCCATCTGAACTTGACAGTTCTGTCATAATCTGCAGCAGAACCATGTATTGGACTGCAGTCTCTATGTAGTCCGTGAAGTTTTTTTATGTGTTATCACAACGAGGTCAGTATGTTTCCACAATGCAAAAATTCTTCCCAAATCATTGTGGAGTTTGAGAAGCTCCCCTTTAGCAAGTTTAGCTTTATTTAATTCATTGCTGACAACAAGTCCAGGTTTAGGCATAAAAACAACTTGAGTGGGTTGAGGGAAACATCATGGTTTGGTTATAAAATTACTTTGTTAAAGTCAGGGCACCTTTGTCATCATGGTTTCAATAATAACCAGTTGGTTAAGTTAAAGAACGATTGTTGTCATGGTTAAAAGTAACTAACAGCGGTCTCCTGTGTTACATTTTGTTGTTTCATCCATCCACCCCCACCGCTCCCTTACATGAACTTTTCTATAATAATGTCACCAGACTTCCTCCTTTCCTCCGGACAAACAAATGTCATAATTACAATGGCTATGAGAGGACCTTTTCACTTGTGAACAGTTGTGATTTTGTGGCACTTGCTGAAAAATCTGATGCTGTTTTTTGTTTTATGGGAGGACAGGCTCATTACTGGTCGCTAGCTCACCAGGCTAATGCAATACGTTGACTATGCTCTGTCTCCAGTCAGTGATTTATTCATTTTTAACAGGGGGGGAAGACCCACTGGGAGCTCCCCACCACTACATGTTGCAACTTGTCACTTTGATCATGAAGGTGACGCTACAATAGAGTATATAGGCAATATAGTATAGTATAGAATTGAGTATTTAGAGAATATTATAAATCCCAGACGAAACTGACAGAAGGGTGGGACTGAGAGAAAAAGGCGCAATTACAAATATTTCTTCTACTTCAGACCACGCACATCCATGGATTTGTCAATGCACAGCACATTTAGAGTACTGATATTTCAGCACCATGGTCAGGGCCATAGATTCTAACTTGCACAAACCTCAGTCAAGGATCAATGTCAGGTAGACTAGACTAACATATTCAGCTAACCAACACTTCTGTCCCTGCACTCTCTCTGCTACTAGGGGGCTGGAGAGGGAAAATGGGAGGTTAACCAGGGGGATTTATTATGGTCATTTTGCTAACAAGGGGGATGCCATCCCCCCTCAAATAGTCTACTGTCTGTCTCTATTCCCTCTACCCAGTGGGCATTGTTAATCTACCTGTGATGCCTTCGGTTGTTTTTTGTATTTTATTTTTCTTGCATTTATTATCTGAATGTGCTTTTAATTGTGTTATGTCCATTGTGCTGTCCTGTAGTATTGAATGTATCTCTGTTTTTGTACAATTTTTGGTGCAGAACAAAATCCCCTCGGGGCAATAAAGATTTCAATAATAATAATACACATAAATGAAGACAAATGAAAATGGGGTTTAATATAAACATTATTAGGATTATAACATAAAGCTTAAATCTCCAGAATATACACAAGGTGTTCATCAGACAAGGCAGTATAGTTTTAGCCAAAATGTTATGTGATTTGGTTTAACATTAAATAAAGACATTTGAATAAATTCAAAATGTGACAGACTTAGGTAGAGTGTTTCTATACAGGATGTTGGTTTGTGAGTGAGGAAAGTTTGTCATTCAGTGAATTCCAGCCTAACAGCATTTACAGCCTGCAGATAAAACACACCTGAGCTGTCACTGAGCCTACAATCTTATCATCATGCTACTGATGTACCTGAGGTTTGGACTCATTACCATCAGATGACTCTCTAATAAGGTGTTCCAGCTCCACAGTCTAATTAAAGGTCCAGTGTGTAACATTTAGGATATTTATTTAAGTATGTTTTAATTGGTGAAATCACATGAAAATAAGAACGGTTGTGTTTTTATTACCATAGAATAAGCCCTTTATATCTACAAAGGGAGCGGGTCCCTTTCACGGAGGCCGCCATGTTTCTACAGTAGCCCAGAAAGGAAAAACATCGGCCTTTCGTGTTTTCTGTGATTTTCGCGGCTACCGTAGTCTATCCTACACCCCTCTATATTTGCAAAAGTTGGTAATCAGCACCTCCAAGTCCAAGGCCATGTTTCACAGCCTGAGCACGGTGGCTTTTCCCCTTCAGGTTGATGGAGAGCTCCTGCCTCAATTGGAGGATTTTAAGTATCTCTGGGTCTTGTTCACGAGTGAGGGAAGGATTGAACGGGAGATCAACAGGCAGATCGTTGTATCTTCCGCAGTGATGTGGTCGATATACTGGTCTGTTGTGGTAAAGAAAGAGCTGAGCTGCAAGGCTAAGCTCTCTATTTACCGGTCTACGTTCATACTCTCACTTATGATCATGAGCTTTGGGTCATGACGGAAAGGACAAGATCCCTGATACAGGCGGCCGAAATGGGTTTCCTCTGTAGGGTGGCTGGGCGCTCCCTTAGAGATAGGGTGAGGAGCTTGGTCACTCTGGAGGAGCTCAGAGTAGAGCCGCTGCTCCTCCACATCAAGAGGAGTCAGCTGAGGTGGCTTAGGCATCTGTTCTGGGATACCTCCTGGACGCCTCCCTGGCAAGGTGTTCCAGGCATGTCGAACAGGGAGGAGGCCCCGGGGAAGACCTAGGACACGGTGGAGGGATTATGTCTCTCGACTGGCCTGGAAACGCCTCGGTATTCCCTGGGAAGATCTTGAGGACGTGTCTAGGGAGAGGGAAGTCTGGGCGTCTCTGCTTAGACTACTGCCCCCGCGTACCCGGCCCCGGATAAGCAAAAGAAAATGGATGAATGGATGGATAGATGGTAAAGTTATTCCTGATACTTGTCAAGTCATGTGAGGAACTCATCATGTCACTGCTCTCACCTATCAGTACCTCATTAGTTTCTGTCCTGATTTCCTTTCACAGTTTCTACCTCTGATTGACAACTGTTTAATTACTTAGAAAGCCCTCAGCAGGAAACAGCAGCATAGATCGTTTGGTCTAACACTTAAAATGACCTGTTTTCCTGACAAACTATGTGAATAATATTTATTCTCCTTTTCCTTTCGGCTGCTCCCTTTCAGGGGTCGCCACAGCGAATCATGCGCCTCCATCTAACCCTGTCCTCTGCATCCTCTTCACTCACACCAATTAACTTCATGTCCTCTCTCACTATATCCATAAATCTCCTCTTTGATCTTCCTCTAGACCTCCTGCCTGGCAGCTCCAACCTCAGCATCCTTCTACCAATATATTCACAGTCTCTCCTCTGAACATGTCCAAACCACCTCAATCTGGCCTCTCTGGCTTTATCTTCGAAACATCTAACATGAGCTGTCCCTCTGATGTACTCGTTCCTGATCCTGTCCATCCTCGTCACTCCCAAAGAGAACCTCAACATCTTAAGCTCTGCTACCTCCAGCTCTGCCTCTTGTCTTTTCTTCAGTGCCACTGTCTCTAAGCTGTACAACATCGCTGGTCTCACCACCGTCTTGAACACCTTTCCTTTCATTGTTGCTAATACTCTTTTATCACACAACACACCTGACACTTTTCTCCACCCGTTCCAACCTGCTTGCACTCGCCTCTTCACCTCTTTTCCACAGTCTCCATTGCTCTGAACCGTTGACCCTAAGTACTTAAAGTCCTGCACCTTCTTCACCTCTGCTCCCTGTAACCTCACCGTTCCACCTGGGTCCCTCTCATTGACACACATGTATTCTGTCTTACTGCGGCTAAGCTTCATTCCTCTGTTTTCCAGAGCAGACCTCCATCTCTCTAGATTCTCCTCCACCTGCTCCCTGCTCTCACTACAAATAACAATGTCATCCGCAAACATCATAGTCCATGGAGATTCCTGTCTAACCTCATCCGTCAGCCTGTCCATCACCAGAGCAAACAAGAAGGGGCTCAGAGCCGATCCTTGATGCAGACCCACCTCCACCTTGAACTCCTCTGTCGCACCTACAGCACACCTCACCACGGTCTTACAGCTCTCATACATGTCCTGCGCCACTCTAACATACTTCTCTGCCACTCCAGATTTCCTCATACAATACCACAGCTCCTCTCTCGGCACCCTGTCATACGCTTTCTCTAAATCTACGAAGACACAATGCAACTCCCTATGACCTTCAAGGCAAATACTACATCTGTTGTACTCTTTCTAGGCATGAAACCTTATTGCTGCTCAGAAATGCTCACCTCTGCCCTCAGCCTAGCTTCCACTACTCTTTCCCACAATTTCATTGTATGACTCATCAGCTTTATTCCTCTGTAGTTGCCACAGCTCTGCACATCTCCCTTGTTCTTGAAAATTGGCACCAGTACACTTCTCCTCCATTCCTCGGGCATCCTCTCACTCTCCAAGATCTTGTTAAACAAACTAGTCAGAAACTCAACTGCCACCTCTCCTAGACACTTCCATACCTCCACAGGTATGTCATCAGGACCAACTGCCTTTCCACTCTTCATCCTCTTCAACGTCCTCCTCACTTCGCCTTGAAGTTTAACTAACTGATCAGTTTCATCCGGCTTAATCGATAAATATAATTGGGTATCATCCGCATAACAATGAAACTTTATGGAGTGCTTTCTAATAATATTGCCCAAAAGAAGCATATATAAAGTACATAGAAGTGGTCCAAGCACAGAACCTTGCGGAACTCCGTGACTAACTTGTGCTCAGATGATTCATCGTTAACATAAACAAACTGAGATCGGTTTGATAGATAGGATTTAAACCAGCTTAACGCGGTTGCTTTAATTCCAATTAAATGTTCCAGTCTCTGTAATAGAATTTGATGGTCAATGGTATCGAATGCAGCAACAAGACAAGTACAGAGACAAGTCCATTGTCTGATGCAATTAAAAGGTCATTTGTAATTTTCACCAGTGCTGTTTCTGTGCAATGATGCACTCTAAAACCTGACTGGAAATCCTCAAATATACTATTGTTATTTAGAAAGTCACATAACTGATTAGGAACAGTTTTTTCAAGGATCTTAGAGATAAAGGGAAGGTTAGATATAGGTCTATAGTTGGCTAAAACCCCTGGATTGAGAGTGGGCTTTTTAAGGAGAGGTTTAATAACAGCTACTTTAAAAGACTGTGGTACATAACCTGTCAGTAAAGACAGATTGATCATATCTACTAAAGACGTGCTAACTTGGAGAACATCTTTAAGCGGCCTAGTTGGAATTGGGTCTAAGAGACAGGTCGATGGCTTAGATGAAGAAATTGTCGACGTTAGTTGAATAAGGTCGACAGGAGAGAAGCAGTCCAAGTACAAGTCAGTTTCACCGCTCCCTCCAAAGCCTCTATGCTTGATGATTGGTTGGCACCAGCTGAGGGCAGGACGTGATTAATTTTCTCTCTAATAGTCCAAATTTTATCATTAAAGAAGCTCATAAAGTCGTTACTACTGAGGGCTACAGGAATACATGGCTCAATGGAGCTGTGGCTCTCTGTCAGCCTAGCTACAGTGGTTTCAGCGTTATACCATGGAGCTACCCTTTTTTGTTTTATTATCTTCTTTTTAAGAGGAGCAACAGAATCAAGTGTCGTTCGCAGTGAACCTGCAGCACGATCAACAAGATGATCAATTTGGGACAGACTCAAATTTGCATAAGAGTCATCTGTTATGTTAAGACATAGCACTGAGTTAAATTCAGATGGAATTACTTCCTTAAATTTAGCTACAGCACTGTCAGATAGACATGTAGTGTAATAGTATTTGCCTAGTGGTGTGTACTCCAGTAATAGGAGTTCAAAATATATTAAATAATGGTCTGACACTGAACGATTCTGTGGAAAGACTGTTAAATGAGTTAGAATTTAGTTTAGGTTAAGGGTTGATTAATAGGCTTTCCTCTTCTCTTTCTGCATACGAACACACCTTCCTCCTCTCCTGCTTCGTCTTCGACCAACAGTAGTCCAATTTCCACCGGTACCCTGTAGGTCAACAGCACCGGTGGCGTTTGTTGTTAACCCAGGCCCTGACCGATCCGGTATGGAAGTCATTGTCACGATTCGCATTTTTAATTTGGCATGTGTTTTACGTCGGATGCCCTTCCTGACACAACCCTCTGCATTTATCCAAACTTGGGACTGGCACATGAAGACACTGGCTTGTGCCCCCTTGCGGTTGTATTCATTATCTCCAATGTCCAACATCCATAAATCCGCTCAGACATCATGGAAAAACAAGAAGTTTCAGAACTTGCCTGAGAATCATCAGGTTTTTAACTTTTCTTCCATATCAAAGCATCCATGGGTACATTGCAAACAGAATCTGCTAATAGCTAATTTGGCATACTTTTAGTGGTGCCAATTGTGGGAAAAGGTAAAGAAATAAAAGATAAAAATTGGTGTCAACTCGTAAACCCTGTACGAGACACTGGACCAGCTCTATGCTTAAAGGGTCTGATCCTTAGATTCTCAGAGTATTACCAGCCACACTCGATAACGGCAGCTCTCCTCTAAATAATCTGGGCTCCTGTTATAGTGCTAAAATAGGTTTTAGTGGCTTGGATGTGAGTCCCAAGGGAGAGACAATTTCATTGGCTAGAGTAACCTGTTATGCACACAACAACCTAACTTTTTACCACCAACAATGAACTCATGAGTCAAATGTCCACAATTTAAACTTTAACTATGATTATTTATTGTTTAGCAAGGGCGGTAGTAAAACAGCTCAATTCAAATTTCAATCTTTCAAACAAGTCATTCAAATAAATTGTGGAGTAAATAAACAGCTGAATCTTAATTTCAATATTTATCTGTTTCTGGAAGATGGAGAGAGCAGAGTCTGACCGGCAGGAGGGATCCCACCATTCCTGATGTCAGACCAAGTCCCCAAAGAACATTCCACAGCTCCTTACAAAGCTCCCAAAATGTTCCTCGAGTCTCTTGTTCGTTATTCACAGTATGAAAAAATTAATTTTCTGTCACTGGGGTAAATGGTTAATCCTTTAGCATGCTCAAGTCTTCTGTCAGTGACAAATTCCTAGAAGTCTCTGTTTGTTGATGTTACTGCTCACAATCTCCTTCTTCTAATGTGTTCTGATGAAAAGGCACAAGGAAATAACCCTGTTTATGTGACAAACTCATGTTACACACAATTTTGACATTTCACAGCACATCCAAATTTCTGACTTGTTGCGGAACAGTTGTTGACTCACTTGCTTTGATTGTCTCCCCTGTCTAGCAACCCAGGGAGCAAGGTCATTCAGAGCGTCTAACTCATAACAATCACTAGGTCTTATCAGTGCTACATTCCTTTAACTGTGCTTCAGTTTGTTGGAAATTTAGTCCTCTCAGCTCTAGCAAATACATTCATCTAGTTATTAAACTATTCTTACAATTAATGTCGATTATTTTCACTTCTAGTTAATAATGCAGCTTACAATTTTAACATAACTCATGTGTCATACAATGCACCACAGGATTTAAAAGTAATTTACTCTTCATTACTCCCACTTTAAGGAAAACAGGGGTACCAGGATCTCAACTCATTAGATGCTGGTGAAAGGCAGTTTGTCCTCTGTGCTGCTGACAGAAAGCTAATGTGTTCCTTTGAATGAGTCTCCTGGGTTTGTCAGGGTGCAGCTCGGGTATATCTGGCTGTCTGATGTGACGTTATCAGTCCTCAGTGGGGGTTGCTCAGCAATCCATTGGTCACAGTCAGTTTGCTCCACCTCCTCTGACTGAGGAGTTTACGATTTTGTTGAACCTTTACTCGAACATCAAAAACCTCCTGGATGGCTTTCTTGAAACAGTGTAAGTTGTAGTCAATCAATCCTGTGAGGGACAGAGACTAACATGAGTTATTACAGTATATTACAAGTCAGTGAAGGAAAGACTATAGGGGTACAGTAAGAGTCCATTCCTGAGGGCCAGAAAGGTAGATGTATGTTCCCAAGCTGTAAAAGGTACATATATGTAAATTTTTTTCTAATTGTTAAGGTACAGTTTCAGGAAACAGTGTGTTGGGCCAAATACAAAAAAAGTTTTTTTTTTACTCTTAAATTTGATGGTTTTACTGTTTCCTTTTTTACCCGTGGTATATTTTAACTTGTAGCCTAAGGTTGAGTAGCTTTGAAATAAAATAAATAAAATTTTTGTAAGTAGATTTGTGTATATGAAAAATTGCTAATACAATTATTCAGTCAATATAGTCATAATATTGACAGAACATACATGAAAAACAACACACACACACACAAGTGGCAAGGTGCTGAATCCTAAGTAGACTGATTAAAATGAAAATAAAATGATATTTTTTCTGACGAACAACTCAGGAGAAAGTGAGTTTGTTCACACCCTTTTGTGTCGCAGATAGCTGCTCTCTGTCAACCCTGCCTGCTGCAGAGACGAAAATCAGACAAGTAGAGCAAGCAATGATTGGCTGTTGGACTTTCAAGTTATCGCGGTTCATCTTTACTTCGGTCTGCGCTGCAGGTTTAGACAGCTCACCTTCATTGCACTCAGGCCTTTCAACTGAGGACCTCTTAAAAAATATAACTGAAGCAGGCATAGCAGTGACCAAAGTCGAAGCCCAGAGATTCAGAGGTAAGTTTAATTTAAATTACAATTAACCTTAGGCTACTGTAAAACCAGCAGCCCCAAAATGTTAGCATGCTAGCTATTGTAAAATGGTGACTGTAGTTTGCCAGATAGTTTTTCCTCTACCAGCTAATTAAATGTAAAATTGCACATTCAGCTCACCGAGTTGGCTAACGTTAGCATAAAACGGCATCTGTAGCTCTCCGGCTCAAGTTTGTCTAATTTTTATAGCCACTGTATAATTGCACATACAGCTCGCTAAGTTAGGCTGTTGTACAATGCCACTTGTGGCTCACTGGCTAACCTTGCTAACGTTAATGTCACAATTGAGGGTTGGCAACCAGGAAGAGAGAACCCAATCGCAGACCTACTGAGTTGATGAGTGGAGTGTTTATTGAAGATAACTGGTAGTGATGGGTATCTGACACCCGAGGCTCGAACACATGCGTGGTAGCTCATGAACCAATTGTATCACTGTATCACTGTGCCAAAGCGCAGTTTGGTCATGTGACTAGTGATGTTTGAAGCAGTTGAGTGACGTTCTGAGCAGTTCGAACTTCAAATTACCTGAATGGTTCGATTTGTCATGTGAATCTCTTGGTGAGATCGAGTGTGTTCAGGGATATTTAGTGGCATTCATTTTCAATTTTTCTTTGCAGAGTAGGTTGGTAATTTTCTGTTAGTTGCTTTGAGAGTTAGTAGTGTTGTTTTAGATTGTGTATTTTGTAGGGAATCACTGTAGATACAAAGATCATTATATAAGTAGATAGTAAGTTAAAGCTAGAAATTAATATATAAATTAGGTACATACATATAGTAAGATAACCATAGATTGCTAGACAGACATAGTTACATATAGTCCTAAATAACTTTAGATAGAGATATAGATAGATGGGGGAGCTGAGTGGAGGCATGGGTAATTTCTTTGAAGTACAAAGAGATTTATCATTATTCAACTTATTTTTTGCTTGGCCTTTTCTTGCACTTCTTGCTCTGACCCTGCAGTCTCTATGCGACAGTTCTGCACCGACTCTTCGGCCTGTCTGTCGTCCTCTTCAACCACCCTTGACTACTGTCTTCCCTCTGGCGTGGCCCTCCTCCAACTTCTGAAAAGTTTATCTTGAAACTCAAGGACTACGGGTTATTTTCTGAAAATTAACGTGTTTATTAGGTCATCAATTAAACATTTGAAATTAATTTACATTTGCCATTTTGCCTACTGAACATCCTCTTTTCAACATCTTTTAAGTGATAGGCTATTTAGAGTTGTTTTTAATGATAGAATATGATTCATAGCCCAAAACGTCATATATAGCTATAGACAAACTGACACACCAAAAAAAACCATGGTCTTTAACATGAGTTCAGATTTATTTTACATTTTATTATGTCAGTTTGAAACATACAACCATGCAGTATAGTGAAACGGAAATGTGTGCATGACGAATCAAATCGCAAACAATCCATGAGCCAATGACACCACTCGATTGCATTTCATTTTATTGACCACTAGATGTCCTCCTTGAGCGCTGTGTCATTGAAGCCTCAAGTAATGAACCATTTTCTGAATACTGCGTTAAGGCTTCAACAAAGCTTCGAGCACCCATCATTAGTAACTGGCAGGCAGACAGGTAAGCAGGCAGGTGGGTAGGTAGGCAAACAAATAAGCATTAATCCAAATATAGGTAAGTACCAAAAAGCTCACAAACATACAAAAAAACTATTCCATAGAGGACGATGGACTGACACAGAGACAGGGAAACACAAAGACTAAATACACTCAAGGGAAGGGGAGACAACGAGGTACAGGTGAAAACAATCAGGAACTCAAGGAAGGAAGTAACACTACCACAAACGAGGGAACCGACCACTTACCAAACTAAGACAGAAAATAACCAATGTAAACCCAAAAACTCAACAGAACAGACAATTTCAAAATAAAACAAGCACTCCACAGAACAACAAACTCAAAACCCTGATACGATGTGCCCTGTGAAGGGAAACAAAATTAAAACCTTATTTATAGCCTAAATAAGAATAAAGAGTTGTATTATTAAACTATAAAAACAATTTTGTATAAATAGATTAAAATATAGGCTACCTGTTGAAGGTGAGTTGGGCTTCTGTTAGTGGAATATGGAAAGGGGTGAGCAGCCAATGACGTAAAGGGTATCCTTTATCCCCTATTAGATGACACCCCAGCGGCACAAAGAGCTGTTTCAGGCCACTTTCGTTCAATATCCTTTCATCCTGTGTAGCCCAGGTCATTTGGGTACCATATCCAAACTGCTGTAGTCTGCAGCAAACACAACTTGCATGTTGATGCTGTTGTCAGATCCCGATAAAACGCCGTACGGGAGGTACTGGACCAGCTCTCTGTTTCTAGGGTCCGAACCTTACACTCTCAGAGTACCCTGCTTCCTCTGATACGACAGCCGACCGAATAGCCGTTGTGCGTCAGCTACCACTATCAGTTAATGGCAGCTCTCCTCTAAGTAATCTGGGCTCTTGTTATGGTGCTAGGATGGGTTTTAGTGGTTCAGGCAAAACCCAAGGGACTGTTAATTTGGTTGATTGGCTAGAGTAACCTGTAAGAACCTGTAAGATGCACACAACAACCTAACTTTTTACTACCAATGATGAACTCATAATCAATGTCACACAAATACTTTAACTATAATTTGGTTATTTATTGCAATAAGCTTTAGCAAGGGCAGTGGTAAACAACTCAATTCACATTTCAGACTTCAATTAAATCATTCGAATGAATCATAAAATAAATCATTGAATAAATCATAAAATAAATCATAAACAAAATAAATCAGCTGACTTTAAATTCAATAGTTATCTGCTTTTGGGTGAGGGAGCGAGTAGTACCTCTTGGCCTGAGCGATCCCACTCTTCCTGTAGAGGACCAAGTCTTTGATGAACAATTCACAGCTCCGTCCAAAGCTCACAAGACTGTTCTCAGTATCTCACGTCCATATCCACAGAGTGAGCAAAAAGGAACTTCAGTCCAAATATTTGATTCTCGTTCACCGGGTAATGGTTAATACTCTTTGTGCTCAAATCCTCTATTGGTTAAAGAGTTCTCAAAGTTCTTTTTCGTAGATGTAAAAGCTCACGTTTCTTCCTCATCCGATGTATTCCGAGGATGAGGCACCAGGATGTAACCCCGAATTTCTCTCTGTCTCCGTCTTTTATGCCACTTGGTGCATAACATTCAAAAAGTCTCTTTTACATCTCTCACCCATATTTTGTCTTCACAGGCAGTTGATGTCAAACACACACAGCTTCAATCTTACACCTATATTAACTCCTAATGACTTTGATGACTTTTTTATCAATACATTCTCACTTACATTTCCTTATGATTAATATTGACTATACATTTCATCTTAATTATATTCACCTTAGCAGCACACAATTCAGCACACAGTCTTGTTATACAATTCACATCAGGATTTCAGATGTTATATACAAAGCTGGGGTACAATGATATTTTTACCATACTCTTAATGATATTTAGATTTCAACTTGTGATTTTAACTCTCTTTTCACTATTTTGATCTCAACTAACTTGACACTGTGGTACCTCTTCCTCTTCACATAAACATTCTCGTTAACACTGGAAGAACGAACATCTTCATGTATTCAATACTTATTCCCTGTGTCATTTCACGTAATTTATGATGACTCAACTTGTATACTTAAATGTTCTGATTTCTTTGTATGAATTCAATATTTGGCTTGATGGCTACATCTGGTGGAAATTTTGTGTCAATAGCCCACTTAGACATCCCCTTACTGATAAAAATGCTAATGTGTCAAATAATTATTTCCCCCGCTGTAAGACTAAAATGGCACTTTAAGAAGCTTGATAAATATGGGCCCAGAAGACTGACGACAACAGTGAAGCCGGCTCCCTTTATAACTTTTAGTCCCGCCAGCCTGCGTCACATTTTGACATTGCACCAATCGAGATTGAGCTAAGTTGTACAGAGATTCAGATGCGGTCCCGCTGGAGGTGTTCCCCACGACGTCAGCCAACGCATCGTTGAGTTCCCTTGAAAGGGAACTGAAAATTAATGGATGGACGAACCAAATAAAAAAGGAATCATTAAACTTTTTGCCCAAATCCACATTTACCAATTGCCTCTGTGCTATTACTTTAGCTAGCAGTAGTGACAGTGTTTTCTACAATGCAACCGCAGGGGGACACAAGCCAGTGTCTTCTTGTGCCAGTCCCAAGTCTGGATAAATGCAGAGGGTTGTGTCAGGAAGGGCATCCGACATAAAACACATGCCAAACTAAAAATGCGAATCATGACAATGACTTCCATACCGGATCGGTCGGGGCCCGGGTTAACAACGACCGCCACCGGTGCTGTTGACCTACAGCGTACCGGTGGAAACTGGACTACTGTTGGTCGAAGATGAAGAAGGAGAGGAGGAAGGTGTGTTCGTAGGCAGAGAGAGAAGAGGAAAGCTAAGAATGTAGGACTGACAGTAGGGACTTTGAATGTTGGAACTATGACAGGGAAGGCTAGAGAGTTGATTGACATGATGCAGAGAAGGAAGGTGGACATACTGTGTGTCCAGGAGACCAGGTGGAAAGGTAGCAAGGCTAGAAGCTTAGGAGCAGGGTTCAAGTTGTTCTACCATGGGTCGGATAGGAAGAGAAACGGAGTAGGAGTTATCCTGAAAGAGGAGTTTGTGAGGAATGTTCTTGAGGTGAAAAGAGTGTCAGACAGGTTGATGAGCCTGAAGCTGGAAGTTGAAGCGGTGATGTTCAATGTTGTGAGTGGTTATGCCCCACAGGTAGGATGTGAGTTAGAAGAGAAGGAGAAATTCTGGAGTGAGTTACATGAAGTGATGCAGAGCATCCCCAGAGGTGAGAGAGTGGTGATTGGTGCAGATTTCAACGGGCATGTAGGTGAAGGGAACAGAGGTGATGAGAATGTGATGGGCAGGTTTGGTCTTCAGGACAGGAACGCAGAAGGACAGATGGTGGTAGACTTTGCAAAGAGGATGGAAATGGCTGTAGTGAACACTTGCTTCCAGAAGAGGCAGGAACATGGGGTGACCTATAAGAGCGGAGGGAGAAGCACTCAGGTGGACTACATCTTGTGTAGACGTTGTAATCTGAAAGAGACCAGTGACTGTAAAGTAGTGGTAGGTGAGACAGACAACACAGGATGGTAGTGTGTAAAATGACTCTGGTGGTGAGGAAGATGAAGAGGACAAAGGCAGAGCAGAGGACGAAGTGGTGGAAGTTGAAAAAGGAAGAATGTCGTGTAGTTTTCAGGGAGGAGCTGAGACAGACTCTGGGTGGTCAGGAAGTGCTCCCAGATGACTGGACCACTACAGCTAATGTGATCAGGGAGACAGGAAGGAGGGTACTCGGTGTGTCATCTGGAAAGAGGAAAGTGGACAAGGAGACTTGGTGGTGGAACCAGGAAGTTCAGGAGTGTATACACAGAAAGAGGGTAGCAAAGAAGAAGTGGGACACTGAGAGGACTGAAGAGAGTAGACAGGAGTACAGGGAGATGCAGCGTAAGGTGAAGGTAGAGGTGGCAAAGGCCAAACAAAGAGCATATGAGGACTTGTATGCTAGGTTGGACACTAAAGAGGGAGAGGTGGATTTGTACAGGTTGGCCAGACAAAGAGATAGAGATGGGAAGGATGTGCAGCAGGTTAGGGTGATTAAAGATAAGGATGGAAATGTATTGACAGGTGCCAGGAGTGTGATGGGAAGATGGAAGGAGTACTTTGAAGAGTTGATGAATGAGGAAAATGAAAGGGAACAAAGAGTAGAAGAGGTGACTGGTGTGGAGCAGGAAGTAGCAAAGATTAGCAAGAGTGAAGTGAGGAGGATGTTGAAGAGGATGAAGAGTGGAAAGGCAGTTGGTCCTGATGACATACCTGTGGAGGTATGGAAGTGTCTAGGAGAGGTGGCAGTAGAGTTTCTGACTAGTTTGTTTAACAAGATCTTGGAGAGTGAGAGGATGCCCGAGGAATGGAGGAGAAGTGTACTGGTGCCAATTTTCAAGAACAAGGGAGATGTGCAGAGCTGTGGCAACTACAGAGGAATAAAGCCGATGAGCCATACAATTAAGTTGTGGGAAAGAGTAGTGGAAGCTAGGCTAAGGGCAGAGGTGAGCATTTGTGAGCAGCAATATGGTTTCATGCCTAGAAAGAGCACAACAGATGCAGTGTTTGCTTTGAGGATGCTGATGGAGAAGTACAGAGAAGGTCACAGGGAGTTGCATTGTGTCTTTGTAGATTTAGAGAAAGCGTATGACAGGGTGCCGAGAGAGGAGCTGTGGTATTGTGTGAGGACGTCTGGAGCGGCAGAGAACTATGTTAGAGTGGTGCAGGACATGTATGAGAGCTGTAAGACCGTGGTGAGGTGTGCTGTAGGTGTGACAGAGGAGTTCAAGGTGGAGGTGGGTCTGCATCAAGGATCGGCTCTGAGCACCTTCTTGTTTGCTCTGGTGATGGACAGGCTGACAGATGAGGTTAGACAGGAATCTCCATGGACTATGATGTTTGCGGATGACATTGTGATTTGTAGTGAGAGCAGGGAGCAGGTGGAGGAGAATCTAGAGAGATGGAGGTCTGCTCTGGAAAACAGAGGAATGAAGCCTAGCCGCAGTAAGACAGAATACATGTGTGTCAATGAGAGGGACCCAGGTGGAACGGTGAGGTTACAAGGAGCAGAGGTGAAGAAGGTGCAGGACTTTAAGTACTTAGGGTCAACGGTTCAGAGCAATGGAGACTGTGGAAAAGAGGTGAAGAGGCGAGTGCAAGCAGGTTGGAATGGGTGGAGAAAAGTGTCAGGTGTGTTGTGTGATAAAAGAGTATCAGCAAGAATGAAAGGAAAGGTGTTCAAGACGGTGGTGAGACCAGCGATGTTGTAAAACTTAGAGACAGTTGCACTGAAGAAAAGACAAGAGGCAGAGCTGGAGGTGGCAGAGCTTAAGATGTTGAGGTTCTCTTTGGGAGTGACGAGGATGGACAGGATCAGGAACGAGTACATCAGAGGGACAGCTCATGTTAGATGTTTCGGAGATAAAGCCAGAGAGGCCAGATTGAGGTGGTTTGGACACGTTCAGAGGAGAGACTGTGAATATATTGGTAGAAGGATGCTGAGGTTGGAGCTGCCAGGCAGGAGGTCTAGAGGAAGACCAAAGAGGAGATTTATGGATGTAGTGAGAGAGGACATGAAGTTAATTGGTGTGAGTGAAGAGGATGCAGAGGACAGGGTTAGATGGAGGCGCATGATTCGCTGTGGCGACCCCTGAAAGGGAACAGCCGAAAGGAAAAGAAGAAGATGTGTTTTACGTTGGATGCCCTTCCTGACACAATCCTCTGCTTGGGACTGGCACAGGAAGACACTGGTTTGTGCCCCCCTGCGGTTGCATTGGAATTTAACAACATAATTGTACATAAAATAGCAGTCAAGTCCGAGGCTACAATTTAAAAGCTTGTTTAAATAAATGTGTTTTCAACTGCGATTTAAAAACACTCAACACAGTGATGCTTCGTTGGTGTGCTGGAAGTGCATTCCACAGCTTTGGTCCCTGGACAGCAAATGACCAGCCTCCAAATTTTTTATACTTGAACTTAGCAGTAACCAGAGAGGTATATTCAGAGGAGCGGAGAGTTCTGGCTGGCCGGTAGACCGTTACTTATTCAGCGAGGTAGGGAGGGGCCAGACCATAGATGGCTTTGAACACAAACAGCAAGATCTTATACTCCACCCTAAGCCGCACCGGGAGCCAGTGAAGAGAGCGGAGAAGAAGGAATGTTTGGAGGTGTTTGAGAGAAGACGTGCTTCTGCATTTTGTACCAATTGAAGCTAACTAAGGAGTGATAGATTTAGTCCATTGTACAGGGCATTGCAGTAGGCTATCCTCGAGCTGATGAAGGCATGAATTGCTTTTTCAAGGTAATCTCGGACAAGAATGATTTTACCTTACTGAGCAGTCTTAGCTGGTAAAAGCTTGACTTCACTACTACACCAACCTTTGGACGAAACTGAGTGGGGAGGTCGGACAATCTGGTAATTTGAAAAAGACGTTCTTTACTCAATGGGACCGGCTCACCGCTAGCCCCTCCCATGACGCGAATTTGCGTCTGGTGTGTAGAAATGTACACACAAGTGGATCGAATTTCACGAGTAAACTCAAAACATTCAAGCTTCCAACTTAACGCGAATAGCGCAAATTATTCGCGTCATGTGTGAACACACCTTAAGAGGACCAAAACTAAGAGAACTGCTGGATGAATCAATGTGTACATATATACTAAAGATTTTAATATAATTTTATGAGTAAAATTTTAAGTTTTTCCTCAGGGGGAGTTGAACTGCAACCAAAGTAAATATTTGGGAATCAAGATCACTACATTAATACTTATTTTGTGAGCTGGTGACCTTGATGAAATCTCCTTCCATCGCAGAAAGTGTCTGGGTGGGGGGGGGGGCAGTACCAAGATAGTTCCAGGAATTGAATGTATAATGAGCTGCTGTCATAATTAATCTGGAGCTGAATTCCGATTGTGTCTGCAAATTCAATGAAAACTGCAGCATACATTTCCACATTGCCAGTTTCTTCAGTAAATTTGGCCCTTAGTTTCTTTTTTGCTTGATTTGTGTGTTTTCATTATTGTTACCTTTACAATATTATTAGAAACTATAGATTTGAGAATGTAGTTTCTCTAACCAATCAGAGCAACTTCCCCATACATTGAGTTTTGGACAGGAGGTGATACAGATAATACACCTGTCTGAAGAACACCACTGCCTGTACTGTTATGACTTAGTGAGAATTGAAGGACCCAAAGACTGGACTCGGCACAGACGAGTTAGAAGATATAGTTTATTAGCAGCGGTTCAGAAGGCTGAGACAGAGGGTTTGTTTCGATGGCGCTCAGACCGGTGCACAGATGGCAGAGCAGGCAGGTAGGAGTAGGATGATATTTTCCATGGGGCAAGGTAGGTAGACACACAAATGGAGGAGAGGAGAATGGAGTTGCCTGAAGCACAAAAGGATTGGCAAAAGTTAGACACGGTGATAGCTCAAAAGTCACAAGGTAAATCTTCTCAGAGGGCTAGCCGTATGTGCCACGAAGTAGACAGTACTATCTGGCGAAGACTGGAAGGTTGATCCGGTGTTTTATGCTGTGAGTGGAGTTGATTAGATGAACTACAAGTGTGCAGGCATGGGGAGCACGGAGGGATGATTTGCAGGTGTGGAGAGAGAGAGTGTCCTGGCTCACCCCGTGGTGAGAGCTCCTGACAGACAAGAGACACAAGGAAGGGAAAACAACAACCCAAACCCTGACAGTACCCCGCCCCCCTCCCTATTAACGGCCGCCCCACCAAGCTTGCCCGGATGGGTCTGATAGGTCCTCCGGGCCGTACCCCTCCCAGTCAACTAAAAACTGCAGACCCTTCCCCTGACGCCGCACATCCATCAAGCGGCGGACAGTATACATGGTTCCCCCTTCAATGACTTGGGCGGGAGGAGGGGACTGGCTGGAGGGCACAGAGAACAGGTTTGATTTGGGAGATGTGGAAAGTTGGGTGAATTCTCATTGTACTGGGGAGTTTTAACCGGACTGCTGAGGGACTGATGATTTTTTCAATGAGGAAGGGGAATGAGAGTCAGCCTTTAAGGGAATGTTTTGAGGCAAGCCAAACCTTCTGACCTGGTCTGTATGTTGGAGCTGGTATCCTGTTTCCTGTGAGGGGAATAAGGAAGGTCTCAAATGGAGACAACCTGTAGCGGTACACAGATAGTTGTGGGCGTATTCAATCCATGGTAGTTGAGAACTCAGGCAGCGGGATTGGCAGCGCAGCCTCCAGATCCTGGTTGGCTCTCGGACTGATCATTGGACTGGGGATGGAAACCAGATGATAGGCTGACTGATGCACCCAGAGCTTGGCAAAACTCCTTTCACACCTGGGAGATGAACTGAGGACCCCGATCAGAAACGATGTCCAACGGAATGCTGTGCAGGCGGAAGACGTGGACTGTAAGGAGGTCTGCCGTTTCTTGGGCCGATGGGAGTATGGGAAGACTCAGGGGTGCTACTACCTTGCTATAGTCTTTAATGAAGCGGCGGTAGAAGTTTGCGAAGCCCAAGAACCGCTGGAGCTGTTTCCTCGAGGTGGGCTCCGGCCATTCTGCCACTGCTCGGATCTTCTCGGGATCCGCCGTCAACTGCCCGCTCCCGATGATTTATCCCAGGAATCTGATGGTCTTGGCATGGAATTGACACTTCTTGGCCTTGATGTAGAGTTTATTCTCTAGTAATCCCTGGAAGACATGAGAGATTTGGTCGGAGAGCATTTTAGAGAATATCAGAATATCGTCTAGGTAGACAAACACGAAGCGGTCTAAAAAGTCTGTTAGCACATCATTAACCATGGCCTGGAAAACCACAGGGGCATTGGTAAGCCCGAACGGCATTACCGGTACTTGAAGTGGCCCAGCGGTGTGTTGAAAGCCGTCTTTCACTCGACCCCCTGCCTGATCCGGACCGAGTGGTATGCGTTCCTGAGGTCTAGCTTGGTAAAGACCGTGGCGCCCTGAAGGGACTCAAAAGACCTCTATAATCAATGCAGGGCCAGAGGGATATGTCCTTCTTAGAAACAAAGAAGAACCCTGCTCGTATAGGCGAGAATGAAGGTCGTATGAGCCCGGTCTCCAGGGACTCTTTGATATAACGCTCTATAGCCTCCCTCTCGGGACATGACAGATTGTAGAGCCTGCTTGTAGGGAGTGGAGCCCCGGGGAGAAGATCTATGCCACAATCATATGGGCGATCTAGGGGCAGAGACAGAGTTAGGTCCTTTCTAAAAACGACCTCTAAGTCGTGGTATTCTGGGGGGATCTGGGGGTGGTCATGTAAACGGAGTAGGGGTGTTAGTGGCAGGAGGAAGGGCCGATTGGAGGCAAAGAGAGTGGCAATGGGAACTCCAACTAATTATGCTCCCGGACATCCAGTCTAAATGGGAGTTATGGAGTTGCAACCAAGAGAGGCCTAAAACTAGTGGGGCGTAAGGGGACGAAAGGATGTTCAACTGCATCTGCTCTCTGTGATTACCGGACATAATTAAAGATTGGGTAACCTGGGCTAATAGTCGGCCATCAAGGGCGTTAGCGACTAGTGGAGTGGGAAGAGGTTCCAGCGAGAACCCATACTCACCTGCTATTTCTTGAGCTAAAAAGCTATTGTCGGCCCCAGAATCTACTAAGGCCATAAGGGAGCATGTTCTTTGGTTATGAATTAACTTTGCCTTGGTCAGCATGCGGGGTCTGAGTGGGGTTACTGGTGAGCTCGGTCTTTTGGCCACACGGGACAGGAGCTGCAGAAGTGACCAAGCTGGCCACAGTAGATGCACTCAACCGCCGTTATCCTACGAAGTCGTTCGGTAGGAGAGAGATGAGCCCGACTTAACTGCATGGGTTCCTCCAATGTTTCGGGTTTGGGAGTCTGGGTTCCGCTGCAGGGAATACTCCCCAGACTGGCAGGAAGGGGTGGATTCTGGCAAGCTGGGACCGGAAGGTGGCGCCATCCCATCTTCTCTCTTGCAGGCGATTATCTATGCGGATTGCTAGCGCAACCAGGGAATCGAAGGAGGGAGGGATCTCCCGGGAGGCAAGCTCATCTTTTAGCTGCTCCATGAGGCTGTGCAAAAATACTCCCGAGTGCCTCATTGTTCCATCCCGCATCCGCGGCCAGAGTTTTGAATTCCATGGAGAAATCTGCCAGGCTTCTATTACCCTGGGTGATATTTAGGAGACGGTTAGCTGCACTTCCCCCATGGTCAGGTTGGTCAAAAACTCTCCTTATCTCATCAACAAACACATTGTAGGATAAAGAATTCAAGTTTCGTTGGGTATTTACCACCTCGGCCCACACTAGTAAATCCATTATCTAGTGTCATTTGTCAGGTCCGAAGGGAACGTCAGGGGATGCTGGTGGAATACCAGCAAACACTGGAACAGAAACCCTCAACATTTCTCCAGGTCCCCTGTAAATGGTTTCAGGTCTGGAGCATAGGACTCCCGCGGCAGTGGAGCGGCGATTGGAGGTGTCACGGGGGGTTGAGGAGGAACCGGTACTGGAAATTCTGTGCTGGTTGGAGAGGAGAGAGAGGTTAAAATTTCCACATGGGTAGTGGCCCAATTTTTGGCCCAATAGTGCTCCTTGACTAGAGATCGCTTTCTGGATGCTCGCTGCGTCGGAATCTGAGCCTAATGGGTCCATGTGGACAGTTCGTTCTATTATAACTTAATGAGAATTAAAGGACAAGATCCCGGATACAGGCGGCCAAAATGAGTTTCCTCTGCAGGGTGGCTGTGCGCTCCCTTAGAGATAGGGTGAGGAGCTCGGTCACTTGGGAGGAGCTCAGAGTAGAGCCGCTGCTCCTCCACATCGAGAGGAGTCAGCTGAGGTGGCTCGGTCATCTGTGCCGGATGCCTCCTGGATGTCTCCCTGGGGAGGATTTGGCATGGAGGAGGCCTCCAGGAAGACCTAGGACACGCTGGAGGGACTATGTCTCTCGGCTGGCCTGGGAATGCCTCGGTATTCCCCCGGAAGAGCTGGAAGAAGTGTCTGGGGAGAGGGAAGTCCGGGCGTCTATGCTTAGACTGCTCCAGAGAAGATGGATGGATGGATGGATGGATCTATAATATTTCTTTTCACTTACTGTGTATGACCAAGGGTGCTTTCACACCTGCCTCGTTTAGTTTGCTTGAATCGTACTAGAGTTCATTTGCCCCTTTGGTGCAGTTCATTTGGCCAGGTGTGAAAGCAGCAATCGTACTCAGGTGCGCACCAAAGCAGACCAAACAAGCGTACCGAGACCTCCCTGAAGAGGTGGTCTCAGTATGCTTTCAAACGAACTCTGGAGCAGTTCGTTGGTGGTGAGAATGTGATCCGACCTCGAACCGACCCAACTGCAAAAAATACTGATCATTTTTGGACTAAACCAGCTGCCGTAGTCATATTTTTGGAAGATGAGCATGTTAGAGTTAAGAAGAATTAATGCACGCCTCCGCTTGAAGTGATGAACGATGCGCGCTTGTCATTTGCATTAGAATGAATGCATCCGCACTTCATTATAGAAATGTATTGTTTGCATATTATGGTGTGTACATACAATGTAATAGATTATGGCCAGGGAAATACGCCATGGCCAATGAGTGATGTGGATGATGCCATGTGACTGCATTTTGTTTCGTTTCAACTGGTTCGGACAAAAGCAATCAGTGTGGTGTGAAAAGGAACCAAAAAAGCTGAAAAATGCTACAATGTATAATTGTTTGCCCTTGGTTTGGACCAAATGATCTGAACTAGAGGTGTGAAAGCACCCTAACTCAAGCAGCGATGAAAGGGCCCTCTTACATGACCACCCGTTGGAATGCGACCCAGCCTCAGTGTCACTGCCGGAGGCTGGACAACGCAGCTCTGAATTTGCACGATCTGGAAGTAACTTAAATGTTTTGTAAAAAATTGCAAGATCATGCAAGTACATCAGCCTAATCAAATATGCTTCATTTACAAAAAAATAAGAAAAAGGGAGTTTTTTTTATGGGCCAAGGTGTAGTCTGAACAGATGGGTTTTTAGTCTGCGATGAAAAATGTGTAGCATAATAATAAAATAAATAGTAAGAAATGCATTTTTAACAAAATGAATGACAATACTCATTACATAAGCATCATCCCCACAATCACCTTTAATGTCATTAGAAAAAAAGAAAAAATATGGAAGAAAAAAAATTGGATAAACGATTGACATATAAAGGTAACTGACATGTTTTAACTGACAGAAAAAAATAATTTTCACAAACTGATTAAATATAAAGGGTCTCTTCAACAACTTAAAATTGGCCCATTGACAGTGTTTCCTGGTTTCATAAGCCCCTTTCAGACACGTACCCCTTTACATTATTTCGATGGCAATTTAACATGCTGGTCTCATGTTGGTTCAATTTTAATTCTTCTTGATTTGAGCTTGGCTGTTGACACTGTGGATCACTCCATCCTATTGGACCATCTTGAACAGTGGGTTGGTATCAGGGACACCTCTCTAAAATGGTTTAAATGATCTTTCAGGGCTGCTGTTCGCTCCATGTGAAATCAAAAGTCAAAGTTGACTTATTATTTTAACACAAACCATGATCTTTTCCTAAACCTAACCAAGTCGTTTTGTTTCCTTAACCTAATTAAACTGCGAATGAAAATTGAAAATAATTTTTAAAAACACCCTGAAAATAATAAGTCAACTGAGTCTTTGACTATTGGTTTTACATGGGACACACTCTCCTGGTTGGAAGTCCTGTATTGACCCATAGATCCACCACGACGTCCTCCCTATGTGGATTTTGTCACGCTTTATGATACGCCACCAGAGTTCCTTTGTCAAACTTACCATTTTTTCCAAACAGTTTGTCATTCTTTAAAACAACAAATTTAGTCTTGGTTTTCTTCAGGATGGGAGATCGACGCCAGAACCTTGTGAGACTGATAACTGGTACAGCTCCTTCAGTACATACACCTGCTTCATAAGGTCCATTGTCAGCAGCAGTAATGGTCATGGAACAGTCATATATTGAGCTGGACCAAAACATGGACTGCGCACTGTAAGTCTTTTTTTTTTTTACATTTGCAAGCTTCCAAATTACGGATAGATACAGCACCGTAAAAGGACATGTGGGATTTTATTAGGCAATGCCACATACGTCTGATACAAGCTGATACCTTAGTATCAACATTAGTTTGTGTATCAATACTCCTGCCAGTATTAGACAACCAATACTAGTTTTGTTATAGCCTGATATGTGATAGCAAACTTTACAATATTGTAATCTGAAAAGGGTGTTAGCTATCATTAGTTATCATTAGCCGGTCACTCAGCAGGACACCTGTCCAGTTCTCCACTGTTTGTCACACCAAAACTCAATCTCTCGCCGATGGCTGTGATTTCTTTTAATCCTGGTCTCTTAGACACCAAACAGGCCCATAATTATAAGGGTGTGGTCCATCATATGCGTGTGAATATTAATTTTCAACCTCTTCCATGTCAAAATCAGCGTTGCAATTCATACTTCTTAATGATAAACTTGAGTTAACTCGTTTTTGTTACGCCACATCCATTTCGTCTTTTTTGATGCGGAAGTAAAACTCTTACTGTGTATATATGTATTCCTTTTGGAAAATCTAGTTTTTACATCATTTTCCTACAGACTGATTCACTGGGGTGTTCAACCTCCCAGTCACTTTTTAACATCCTGTCATTCAATGCTTGTGTGCTGTTGGATATTGTAAAACAGGCAGCAGAATTTTCTCTCTAATAACATTAAATGCTGAAAATGATGTAATCTATCACTGGATTCACTGTGAGAAGAGGGGGCAAGCGTCCCTTGTGCTGCCAATGGTCATTTATCAGCGCAAAAGCTTCAACAGTAAATACGTTTTAAATTCCATCACTGATGCAGCCTGACAGAGAACAGAAAATCCCTGTCATAACATTTTGTTGCCAGATTGTTTTGACATTTTCGTAAAAGTGGTTCCTAATTTAGACATAAGACCAACGAAGGCCTGATATAGACCTCTCAGGGACATATTGTTACAATCAACATGCACTATTGCGTTATTCTTATGGATTTAGGTGTGTGCATTTGCTGTTTTTTTATCTTCTCTTCTTAACTTTGTGCGTCACAGCCGATAAGAGAAACTTTATTTTTGTCTACGTATATTTCAATGCAAATGTTATCTAAATGCAATGACAATTAATTGAATGTGCTTGAACCAAACACTACCCTACATATGCGTTTATTTTATCTCCCCACTGCCACTCTTAATAGTTTTTATATTGAATGGTACAATCTTATATCCAGCCACCACAACTTCCTATGATCTGCATTAATTATAAAAATTTTAAACAACAAACTTCATTTATAATGAATTTTGTTTTTTCTCATTTGTTGTTTCTTTTTTGCCCCATCCATAAGCTTGTGTCAATATTCAGATTTTTTACCACATCACAGTAAAAGCCAGTTCTTTTTAATCTGGTTTGGTCCAAGCAGATGGGCTACAGTTTCGCCAGTTACCTCTATCTTGCAATAGTTACATGCAAGCTAATTGAATCCAGTGCACATTTCCATATGGTAAAGCCTCATTTTGTAAACACAACTTTATTAGTGGTGGCCCCAAATTTTCTACAGGGGCAGTAAAGGCATTCATCTTGCTTTAGTATTCTAGCCATGGCCAAGAGCGAAACTAACTTGGGTTACATGCATGAGAGCCCTCACTATATACCCATACCCAGTATGATTTCAGGCTGTAATGCTCTGTTCATGTTTAAAGAGACCCAAAGTATTGAGGTTTCATTTCCAGCCATACTCATGTCCATATCCACTGTCAATAAGATAATTAATGTAGTAATCTTGTTGTTTGGTTGAATTTAAATTAATTTCCAAACCTTAACAGATTGTGTTTGTTTGTTTTGAGTTTCTCAATGCATAATTTAACAGCAGTCAGCTTAATGAAGAGAGCTTCACGTGTAAAAGCACATCATACAGGTGGAGGCTCTAAGACACAGACTGTTATAGGCATCTTAATATGAACTGAGAGAAATGTACTGTATCAGTCTTCAAAGTGGCTCCTTCAACCACGCAGCTGGATTAAACATGTACTAATGCAAAAATAATTACCACAGCAATGAGAGTAAACAGCCGACATGTTGAAGTACACTACATCATTCAGGACATCACACCTGCTGAGCAGCTCCGATTCATCTGGCTAACAGTGAGTCACAAGACCACAGACATGTTTTATAGGTGTTTATCTCTTGAGGTGTGGTACTTTTGGACCTTATGTAGTCCTACTGTGGACATTGTGGGTTTGAATCAAATTCAGCAGCCAATGTCAGCTACAAGCAAATCACTGTCTCTGATCCTCTGTTATGAAAGATAGCTCAATGCAGATAATTGTAGTGATTCAGTGAACTTCTGCTGTAGAGTTTTGAGGCATCAACCTGGGACCAAAAGGACCAAAGAATTGCAGATTCAAATCCCTGAAGCCTTTATGAAAATGTGGGAGGATGAACAAGCGATGAACTTGACTCCATCACCCAGTGGATAAGTACCCTTCAGTGAGGCAGTGAACCCCATGCTGCTCCTGGGCAGCTCCCAGCAGCTGACCTGCCTGCTCAATCATTATATAGCACTCTGTGTAACAGCAGCAGAAAATACACACAAACTCACTTAATTGTGCTTCCTCTGTCAGATTTCTACAGGAACCACATAATCTATATGTTATTCAGGTTGTCTTTATTCTTAGGCTGTTACTCTTTTGACTCGCTTTTATTTGATCTTATTAATTTTAATTTTTTCACTTCCTCTTTGCTTATCTTCTTTGGCCATATTCTCATTTTATCCACCTTGTATGGTTTTTATTCCTTTCTTTCATAACGCACATTGTAACATTGTTGAGAAATGTGCTATATAAATGAAGTGTATTATTATTATAAATATTATTGTTATTATTATTAGGCAAGTCTTGACAAAGTGACAATTTTATTTGTATGGAAACTTTCAAACACAGAGGAAATCTACAGTGCCAATACTGTGTTTGAAAGATGAATAATTGAAGTAGAATTAAATGAAATGATACTAAACAGACAAAAAATAAAAGCAAATACATTGTATTAAGATTCAATTTAAATACAGTGCGTTGATAAATTCTGTTTAGGTTATCAAAGGCCTTGGAATGAAGAATGCTACATTTTATCATGGTAGATAATGTACCAGGTTACGTATGTAACCATGGTTCAATGATAGTGAACGAGACGCTGCATCAGCTGACGCTATGGGGAACGCCCTCAGCGTGGCCGCATCTGAATCTCTGTATCAACTTAGACCAATCTTCATTGGGTTTAACGTCAACATGTGACGCACCACCGGCTTCACTGTTGTCGTCAGCCTTCTGATCGACTAAAGCAAGGCATCACAGGCATGCTGGAAGTATGGCAACAAGACCCAGCATCTTGTTCCCTATCAGGGAACCATGGTTACATACGTAACCTGGTACGTTCCCTTTCATGGGAACTTCAACGCTGTGTCTGCTGTCGCTATGGTGAATGCGTTACCAACTCCGCCATGCTGAAGGGATGCCTGCCAGAGTGTGAAGCCAACAGGGCACACTTCAGGACAAGAGAGCCACAGATCCCAGACTATTTAAGTGGTCTAGGCTATAGAATCTCACAAAGGTGTGAGGCGAGGACCATCCCGTACCCACGCATATATCGGAGAGGGGGATTCCCAACCACCAAGCTCTGGAGGATGCCATACTCCGTGTGGAGTGGGCTCTTATCGACAGAGGTGAAGGCAAACCATGCACCTCGTATGCCAAAACGATACCCTCAACAATCCACCTGCTAATAGTGTGTTTGGTAGCCGGGCAGCCCTACGAGCGCCACTGAGATGTCCTCCGGACATAAATCTCGAGGGCTCTGACCGGACAGAGCAGTCGCAGCCTAACTTCCTGTTCCGCCGACTCTGAAGGAGGATGGAATGCCTGCAGGACTACCGGGCGGGCCACCTCAGTGGGTACTTTGGGTACATATGCCTTGGCAGCCACTGGACCCGCACCGAGCGGCGCGAGCTCACGAGGAGACACTCACGCTGCTCGCGGTCAACCTCGAGGGCTGACAGAGCGACCTCTAAACCCAAGACAGCTATCCCAAACACGTGTGTGTTGCCGGTGAGGATAACGCGTGGGCAGGGAGGAATGCACTGCCAGAACTGCTTCACACTCACCCAGCGCGCTTGCTGAAGATCAGAAGACTGACCACAACAGTGAAGCCGGCTCCCTTTGTACCTCCGGTTCCGCCAGCGTGCGTCACATGTTGACGTTAAACCCAATCAAGATTGGTCTAAGTTGATACAGACATTCAGCTGCGGTCACGCTGAGGGCGTTCCCCATAGCGTCAGCTGACGCAGCATTGAAGTTCCCTTGAAAGGGAACTGGTAATTCATGCATGGTGCTTACTATGTGTTGTAGCAGTTGTTCTATGGTGAAACATTTGAAGAGCTCTTACCTTATCAGGGGTTTTTTCAGATTTTTATTTTAGTATGGAAGATTTAGCAACATGAATTAAATTAATCTTTTCAACCAACCTTGTAATATATAATGTATATATTATTAATTATGAAAGCTTGTTACACAATAATAAGCCCATATCATAAAAAACTAGACTCTGCAGTGCAATAGTGTAACTAACTAGATCCAGATGCATCTCCACTGTGACTCATCTGGATGAAGAAATATTGTATTAACAGAACACACACGTTTTGAATGGCCAATCAGACAACTTCTGCTATGATATCATATTGTTAAATACAGATGACAAAACAAATAGCAAGATATTCTGACCAGTCACTATGAAAATTGCAACCAGTTGGTCCTGATGAGACACAGTAACTGCAATGCACAGAAAGTTATGCAAACTGTCGGTTTGACAATTTATCATTTAAAATATTAGTGTTATTATATTGGTATGTATTGTACTAAATTTCTTGGATCCCGCCCCCGCTTGTTAATTGGCTACTTGCATGGGAGGAGTCGCTCGTTCCTGTTTTTTTCCCCATTCTGTATTTCAACAAAAAAAAATATTTTAACAATATCCTCAATGTAACTTGACATAGAAACACGGGAGTCCCCCAGATGATGTAACAGTCCTATAGGTTTATATTTTAGCCACCAGTTTTAATTATTTCAACTTTGTTTCTAAGAAATCATGTTTAGTCTGTAATTTTGGTATTGTGGACGGGTCTAAATACCCATGAGCCTCTGCTGCCATTGCCATGAAGAAGAGGCCAGTCAGAGGCAGTAGCAAATTCATAACTTCTTAGTCATTACACTTGAGAACAAAACATGGCGCCATAACTTCTGAATTCATCCATAATTATCACAGAATTTAAATGTGATTTGATAAGCTCCAGATTGTGTTTTCAGTTTTCTCAACACCGTAGTCCTTAGCTTCCACTCACCCTTAGCAGCACACACACCAATTTTAAGCTTGGATGTTTCTTGCTGAAATGGACCTTGGGATCGTATGGGAATTTTACTTAAGTAAGTAAAGCCACGTTTCTACCTAAAGTACCTAGAACTTTTACTCCCAGGAACTACTTTTCAAGGAACTAAAAAGTTCTTTCAGCCCATTGTTTTCTGAGTTTCCACCGCGGTCTAAAGACCAACGAAGATTAGGCAAATTATTCTACACCCATAAGGTCCATGTACCAATTTCTTTTTTCAATAAAAATGGTCACAGCTGCATAACTCTATTAGTTTAAACTTATTAAACACATCACCTGCAATCCAGCATAATTTTGCATATTTGAACCTATGCACTCTCACCTGTTTTAAATGCTGATCTTACTGGTGTATAATTGATAGCCACTACTTTCTCAGAGCGTTGTAAATATTCAAATATGGTAACACAAGCATAAGCATTACATTCCTTTTTACATGTATAATAGTATATACTTACTAGTATAGTTTAGTGTTAAATGTTTAATAACATCCGATCAACCTTACTAGCCTGACTACCCTTACATGATTACATCAATCACATTTTCAATTAAGATATTTTAATGCAAGGCTTTATGATTTACAAGAAGAGTCCAACTTTGTAACTAGAAGAACTCCAAAACACTGTCTCGCCTGATGCTGATATATTTATTAAATCAACATTTCTTAGGGTTTTTAGTTGTTGTTCTTTGGAGTGTTTGATTTATTTTGAAATTGTCTGTTCTGTTGAGTTTTTGGGTTTACGTTGGGGATTTCCTGTTTTAGTTTGGTAAGTGGTCGGTTCCCTCGTGTGTGTGGTAGTATTACTTCTTGTTCCCATTTTCCTGATTGTTTTCACCTTTGTCTAGTTTTACACCTGTGCCTCATTGTCTCCCCTCCCCTTGAGTATGTTTTTTCAGTGTGTTTCCCTTTCTCTGTGTCAGTCCGTCATCCCCTATGGAGTTGGTCCTTGTCTGTTGTGAGCTTTGTGTACTTTCCAACGTTTGGATTTTTGCTTATTTGTCTGCCTGTCAGTATCTGAAATAAAGACTCCACTCATCTACCCAGTTGGTCTGTGTGTGGGTCCTCTCTGCCTGTGTGCCAACCCCACAACCGTGACAACGTTTCTGTCTATCCGACCTTCATCAGATCTTAGCAACGCATCTAAACATTCCAAGTGCCTAGTTTGTGGGCCGCTAGTCAAGTCAGAGCTCGACCAATCAGAAATGATCAGCGCAGCAAGCCCCATCCCCAAAGTTCCTGTACTTTTGGAAAGTACTACCCCCCCCAAGACCAGGGACTTTTTGAGGGGTAACATAATGTCCCCGCGTTGGAAGTTCCTCCAAAGGTTCCTAGTCCCTGGGGAATGTTCCTGCGGTGGAAATCTGGCTTAAAGTAAAGGAGGGCATGGTGAACGGCTGTTGAAACACACAGCTAATTTCTAAGTTGCATGTAAATGTGTTGACTGTAAATTGACTGACCTTTCCTCTCAAAGCTTTCCTCTCGGAGGAAGCAGACAATGGCAAGGAACTTGGTGACCTCCTTCAGGTACATGACTGTAGTGTTGTTCAAGTGGATGATGGCCATAGACTCCTGGTCATAGGGTAAACCAGCTTCACTGTCTGTCAGACTAAAGGAGAAGAGACAGAAAAACACACATAGCTGAACTGTGATGAGTAAAAAATAAAACATCATCTGAAACACAATACTGGCCCTGTTTCAAACACAGGGAGGACTTGATGGAGCATCTTCAGTTGTTTCAGGAAACAAGTGTGAAGTGTGTGTAGCATATGTGTTAGGGATAACCCATACAACGGCTATAAGCGATTGTATAAATGCTATAGAAAGCCTAGGAACAGTAAAACCCAATATAATATTGATATAGATATAGATATAGGCTAGTAATCAGAAGACTAAAGTTCGATTCTAGGAGAGAGCAACAGAGACTGAGAAGGCGGGTTTAAAGTTTTTGCACCTTGTATAAAATACAATAGACAGCCAACACCAATACACAACACTGATACAATAACGAATGGCCATTTGTTTCCAAAATATTCACGGGTCACACTAAATGACAAAAAATACAAATTAACAACATTTACAAAATAACATTTACCAATTAACAACATTTACAAAACCCTGACTGTCGTCCCACCCACCATTTGATTAGTCCAGCAGATAAGTATACAGAGTGTGTGTGAAGAGAAATGTATGAAATGTGGGGTTGGGAATATACCAAATTAAGAGGGGTAAACATAAAAGTTAATTTATGGCTACAAGGAGCCCCCTACTGACCCGGCAGGGGAATAATCGATTCTTCACACTTTGCAGGTGCAACAGTTGTTTAGGCTCTAGGCCTGCTCCATTAGCTCACCATCAAGTCAACCCTATCACATACAACAGGACTAAGGCCACAATCAAATCAATATTACATATTTTCATCCTAGGTCAATTGAGTATGCACATTATCATGATTGTATTAAATACATAAATACAATCATCAATAAATTTTTTTTTAATATAATACTAATTTACCTAAAGTAAAGTCAGTATATTATATCAATCAATACAATGCATTCAATATGCATGCCAAATAACATTCACCATATTATTGGCCAAATATATGCAATTGAACACAAATGGGAATCAAATCAAAATTCAATTTAATTAACCATAAGTTAATTAATACAACAGACTAACTACTGCGATTAAAACACTTTAAAAGTCACCCAATAGTCTTGTCATTGGTACACTTCAATTTGCACCTTACACCGACCTTAAAATTTCATTATGCAATCACATTTTTTTAGAAAGAGGCACAAAATTTACCAACCAACTAATTAACCAAAGCCATACAAATCAATAATAATGGCAAGGCTAACATTAGCACGAGCAACATTTCACTCACCAATTTCCGCAGTGTACATACATACAAGTCTGTTCAGCATGGGTGGGATCACGATAGACGACTCCTATAATTTAAGCGCACATTAAGTATTGTTTTCTAACATCCATATAACGGAAAATGATCTTAAAACCCACCTGTAGCGTGTTCCCCGTCCAGCTTCCCCCACTAGGTCTCACTGACTGAATCACCGTGGTTAATATTCGAATGCGATTGGACATGCTGGGCCACCTGACAGCATGACTCCACAACAACCAACCCCGTGATTGGCCAGACTACCTCTTATAAGCGAGATACTAATCTCGCGACAATAAAGGTCACAACCATAATGTTTATGAATGCACTCTACACATATACCCATAATAAATAAATAAAAGGCCAGGACTCAGGATTTGTCACCTGGGTTACACCCTCTCCCCTTAGAACATGCAACTACCAATGCATACTAAATATCAAGAACCTGAGGGTGCAGAGTATCGATTCCTGCTCGAGGCCCCAATGCTTCATTATAAGAGTCTATTAACCCATGAAAAAGCGTCTGTATAACTGAGATCAGTGGCTTACCTAATGTCGAATACTGAAACCGATTAGGCGAGTGATACTGTCGGTGGGAACGCCTAACAACAGGGTCAAACTCATCAGAATGGTCGGTATTACTAGGTAAATCTGGAAGATCAGCAAGTAGTTCAGATGGGCTGAGCAATAGCTCAATTTGGCTGGGGGATGTCTCTGCCTGGCCAAGGAGCTCTTGCTCTTCATCAGGTAAATACTCTACAGGCGGAGTTGTCATTGGCATGCCTTCTATGTCATCTCGGTGAAGAGATTCCAATAAGGGATCAACAGGCTCAATTTCCTTCTCATCAACAGGAAAAAAGGCATCGGACCTGGCAGAGGACTCCACATTGTCAGTTAAGTGGAGTTGTGGAGGTTGGGGTACCGGACTTGCAAGACTAGGGACTGAGGGCCCAATTGCAGAATCAATACTATGCGATAAAGGCGGAAAACTGGGTCCAGCAGAAGGTTCAGTAGGATATACACACTTAAACTCAGTTGCTGGTAGCCAAACAGGGACTTGGATTGAATCCCATCCATCATCTTCATCCAGTTCTACCTCTGAATTGACAATAACTGTATCATGATTCTGCATTCGAATTTGATGAGGTGGCGTAACTGGCAAGGGGTCTTGGAATTCCCCAGCTGGGAGGAACGAACAGGGAAGGAGGAGGTCTCTGTGAATTGTCAGAGTGCCTCCATCACTGTTATTCTCTGGCCGGACAGTATACACTGGCAGATCACTGGCACGCTTCACAACGACATAAATGTTCTGCTCCCACTTGTCTTCTAGCTTGTGTTTACCACGAAGCCTGACATTTCGGACCAAAACTCGATCCCCTTCCTCCAAACTAGATGGCATAACTCGTTTGTCGAACCGGGTCTTATTCCTTTCTGCAGATTTTGCAGCGCCCTTAGAAGCTAGTTGTAAGCTTTCCTCTAATCGGGACCACAGATCTTCAACATATTGGGAATGAGAGGGTGACTGGACTTCCCGCAAAGGTAACCCAAAAGCCAAATCTACTGGGAGTCGTGGTGAATGACCAAACATCAGTTCATAAGGAGTAAACCCTGTAACGTCGTTACGAGTGCAGTTGTAAGCGTGCACTAAGGGTTTCACATAATTACGTTTCCATTTAGCTTTCTGCTTATGCTCTAAGGTTCCCAGAATGCTAAGCAGTGTCCGATTGAACCTTTCCACTGGATTACCTCGAGGATGGTATGGAGTTGTGCGAGTCTTGATGATCCCCTCAAGTTGACAAAGTTCTTTGATAAGCTTCGACTCAAAGTCAGGGCCCTGGTCCGTGTGGAGGCAGGTATTCCATAAGCCACTATGAAGTTCTCCCAGAGACTTTTCGCCATCGTCTTTGCCTTTCAGTTTGCAGTAGGTACAGCCACGGCAAATTTTGGAAAGTGGTCCTTAAATACAAGAATATCTTTTGTATTACTTCGGTCTGGTTCTAGTGACAAATAGTCCATACAGAGTAACTCCAACGGACGGGTGGTCTAGATGTTAACCAACGCCGCAGACCTTTCAGGAAGAGCTTTTCGTCGCACACACCGATTACAGGTCCTGACTTTGGCTTCAACATCAGCAAACGTGTGGCCAAAAGAATCGAGATCGCACCAAATCTAGGGTCCTCTCAATGCCCATATGACCCATGTCTTCATGTAAAAATGTCAAAACAATGGGTCTCAGTTCCTCAGGTAACACCAGCTGGTACGTAACGTGCTCCCCAATTTGTCTCCTCCGATACAAGATCCCCTCTTGTAGCTCAAGGCAGTTCAGTTCTCGCAATAAAAGTGCAAGATCCGGAAGCTCACGTCGGGCCAGCGAAGGAACTTTCTCCCCAGTTTCCATTTGATAAATGACTTCTCTTATAATTGGATCCGCTCGTTGCTTCTCCTTCAGGTCCAGAGATGACAAAAGAGGAACAACTGATAGCCCATGTTGGTCCTCACTAGCATAACAGTCAGGAATGGCTCTAGCTGACACACCCAGGGATTCGACAAAAGTGAGGGTACTCTCTGATGAGCTAACAGCCAAACTGGTTCGCACAAGACCACTGTGACAGATGGCAGAAACAACATGAGAATCGATTTCATCGAACTCACTGGAATCACTGGTATGGTCAGCCTCATACACACCCATCCCAGAGTGACACCCCAGAGGCACCACTACTCTCACTAATGCATAAAGTATGCATCTACATGTAATTGAGAGCATTAATGACTGCTTATGTGTTATAAACATTCCAATTTATTACAAGCAACAAAACACTGTAGGAAAAAATATAGACTATGAAGGTCAGTGGGTGCTGCCAACTGTCTGATTACCAACATTTTTCAAAATATCATCTTTTGTGTTAAACAGAAGAAAGAAACTCATACAGTTTTGGAACAACTTAAGGGTGAGGAAATTATAACACAATTTTCATTTTTGGGTGAACTATACCTTTAAGAGCTACATTTAGCCTTAAATGTTATATGAATATGGTATCTGGAGCACAGGTTTTATCATCTGTCAATTTTCAATGCACATTTCAAAAGTGAATAATAAACATTTGTTCAGTTCTATCACCAACACTCTTTCATTGCAGAATATTATGAACTGGATGAACTGGTAGTTTACAAAGCTTTCCAAATAGATTTGTAATTGGGCATCTGAGGAGGGCATTGCCCCCTTGCTTGTGTGGCAGAGCGATGGCTTCTCAACCATGATGTAACATACTTCCTTGGCTCAAAAAGTCTTACTGGGGGCCCATTGATGCTGATCATCATTAAATTACTAACATTTGCCAACAGCAGTGTAGATTTTTTGTCTGTGCATACATTGTTCATGAGACTAAAGCCCCTTTCACACTTGGCAGTGCTGCAAGGGAAGGTCTGCATGCATCGTATGAGTGGTTTTAGGCTTTCAGACTCACTCTCTGGGTGCTCAGTGAAATCTCTCATACAATTAACTGCTTCCTCTTCACAAAGATTGAACCGCCTACACAGTCGTTTCACTTGTGCCTCGCCATGCCTTATGCTAGGTGTTGATGGCCAGTTGTCTGCATCCAGAACGCTGAGATCATGAAGCATTTCACCTTCAATTGAGAGGCGTTTCTCCATGTTGTTGATCAGACTTTGTAGGAACTGCTTTGCATTGATTGGAGTGAGCTTTGAATTGGACTCTAGGGGAACTGATCCAAAATGTCCCAAAGCCTGTGCTGTCAGTGCCTCCTCTGATTTCTCTCCTGGGGTGTCTTTGAATGATGCCAGTACTCTGATGGTGTGCTTCAGAGGCTGGTCTGCTCTAAGTACTGTGATTGAATGGGCCTGGAGTTGCTGAGAGAGGTTTGCAAGTTCAGACAGTGCATCGTACATTAGTCCAAGGTCACACAGGAATTCCTTGCTTTGCATACGACCTGCCAGGCCTCTGTAATCTCTTTGCTGTTTCTTGTTTGGTCTCCCGCAGCATTTTCAAAGTGTCTATTGAGTGCTTCATACGACCTCCACACAACCTTTACAGAACGGAAACTGCTGGCCACCCATCGTGTGCTCAAAACTCTGCTAATTTTCAGGACTTGTGAACCCACTTCTTGTGCTGCTTCCAGAAGCTCCCAGGAATTTTTAGAGATTGTGGATCTTCTCCATGAACGCTTTGAAGTGGTTGACTGCCTGAACGTCATCCACAGCATCAGATACAGCCAGTTCCAAACGGTGGTTCATGTAGTGCCATGTGAAGAGGTTAGGGTATCTTGCAGTCAGCCTGGTTGCCACACCAGAGTTCTTGCCTAACATGACACTGGCTCCATCAGAAACAAATGAGACCCAGTTCTTTTGAAGCCACGCTTCACTGAAGCCTGCAGTGTCCAAACAGTTAAGTAGAGCTTCTTCTATATCCTCTGCCCTTTGGCTCTCCAGCTCCACCAGTTCCAGGAACACAAATTCTGGAGTGGCTCCATCTCCTGAGGCTTTCACATTGACAATCATGGCAGATTTGTGGCTGAGAGATGTAGCCTCGTCAATGAGAACAGACAACTTGCTTGAAAAAGACACAATACTGTGAACTATTTTATTCTGCATCTCTGTTGCTATGTCTTCCACAATTTTTGTGGAACTGTACCTTGAGTGCAGACTAGTGCCCATGTTGACACCATTTATTTCCTGGAGCTCAATGAGACTGTCATGGTCAGTGAAAGGTCGGTTCAACTTCACAAGATAGTATGTTGTTCTGAATACAGCATCTGTCTCAGCCAACACAGTCTCTGACACAGTTCTCACAAAATTTCCAAGTAAATACTGTCCACCCTTTTCAGTGAGTTCCTGTGCTATTTCGTGTGCCCTGAATGTCTCATGTCGTCATATCTTGTTCCTCAAAGAGGCCAGAGATGTTGTTCTGTTTGCGTTTAAGGACTGGATCTTAAAATGCACCCACTCCTCAGATATGGACACTCTTTTTTCTGTGAGGATGCCTGTTGATTTAGTTGCGCTGCAAACAGCACAACCTGCAAGTAAACAAAACCATGACTATTTAGCATCATCGTAGAAGTTTTCTATATATATTAACAATAACATATGCTGAACAGGGCCAACATTTACTCAAAAGTATTTAATTACCCGGTTACAATCTTCACACCATGGTTAACAAATGCATGAAAAGCAGGTGAAAGGAGAACAATTTTCCACTCTTTTCAATAGCTAATTACTATAACTATCGATTACTAATATCACCATATAGTAATTTATTGGTGTAAATGTTTAAATTAGACATGTGCCAGTATCTGTAATACAATTTATCACGATAATGAACATGCACTATATTGTTATCGTGGGCACTTGAAAATATCATGAATAATTATTTATTACGAATTATTTTGCTTTTTAGAATGCATTTTAAGAATACATTATCCACATTAACCATTGAAAATGCACAGCACCACTGTATTCTAAGTCATTTAATTCCTTGCAATGGCAACATAAGTGTTGACCAACACCAATAAAGTTATACTTGAATGTTTGAGGTTATTGATGTACAAAACATTAAAACATCTCTGTTTCATTGTAGGGCTGGGCTCATGTTTGTGCTTCAAGCTTACTAGCTGGTGTAGTCACATTACATCTCGGCAGATGTGGGTTACTGATGAAAATGCGGTCCATACAGTGTGTATGGCTGTAATAGTCCTGTTAGGATATGGGTGATTAAGCAAGCATGGGTCCCTCCTGGGACTAAAGTGTCATCATGCCGTATAAAAGCTTAAGCAATTGTCGCACTTTGAATATTTGATACCTCACGTGGCTATTTTAAATTAATGGACATTTAAGGTGACCATGAATTAACTCTCATTTGCAGTCACTGACTTAATGATTTTTAATTGTTTGTATCAGATTTGCATGTGTGCTGATATTTACCTAACTTACTGTCCCTCCACTCTAACCAAGGATGCCTGTTTTTAAATTCCCTAGCCTGACTTTCAGTCCACAAGGCTGGCCAGGAGTTCTCATTTCTCTGAAATATCATCTGAAATAAGGAGATATAAAAATTGTATTCTGTTTAGTCTTTACCACACACACACATACACACACACATACATTATCTCCCCTCTTCTGCAGCATTAATTGATCCACCAAACTAACAGTAGTGAAGTTAAAAAGTTCTGGATAAAATTCAATATACCAACAATCCCCTGCTGTTACAGTTACGTTTAATGATAACACGTACTGTATGCTAGCTTTACTTACCAGGTAACATCACGATAGCATCAGCCTAATTTGGAGTTTTTGTAACGTTCGTGTCATCTGCTGCAGCTGAAGTGTCACCCGAAGCTGCCGTAGCTTTAGGGGCCGGCTTCGGAAAACATTCAAAGAGTGTAGTTTGAGTCTGCTTTCGTTTCATATCTTCTTTTACATTAGTTAGTTAATTTCAAACTTGCGCCAAAAAAGACCACCAAGCAACTGTGCTTTTCTCCTTGGTAGGTTACGTCAAAGCAGGTCACAGGCCACGGAAGCCCCAATGGTCCAAAAACGGTAGTGATTCACAATCGCAACCACAGACGGGGTGAATTTATGAATGAAAGTTCTGTCACAAAACGATGTTGTTAAGTGTCCTCACGCTTTTAAAGTGGGTATACGGAAATCCTTGGCCCTTCCTAGTGGGTATATGGCGTATACCTGCGTATCACGTAGACTACACCACTGGGCATCCGCATCAAGATTCTGGTATCAAGCTCGGTACTGCAGCTTGAACGTGTATGTGGAAAGGGCAGCAAGACATCTTTGACTGGCAGCATCCAACTTTGCAGAGGTCAGGAGGTAGGTGAGTGGTTTGTTATCAGTTACTACCACGAAGTTGGCACCGTACAGATAATTGTGAAATTTCTTTGTCACACTCCACTTCAAGGCAAGGAATTTCAATTTGTGGGCAGGGTACCTTAACTCGCTCACTACCAACCCACGACTAGGGTAGGCAATAACTCTCAGGCTACCCTCCTGTTCTTGATACAAGGCAGCTCCTAGCCCGATTATACTAGCATCGGTATGCAATACAATTTCTGGATCAACAAACTCAAGGACTGGAGTGGTGGTTAATCTTCCAATCAGGGTCTCAAAGGCAATTTGGCAAGCAGGTGACCATCGTTCGCCAAATGGCTGTTTGGGGTCTTGCATCTTGGCAGTAGTTGCTTTCTTGCGAGGGGTCTTAGAGGTAGGTGCATACCCACGTGTCAGATCATTCAATGGTTTGGCAATGGCAGAGTATCCTTTTATAGACCTCCGATAATATCCAGCTTCTTCTTTTCCTTTTGGCTGCTCCCTTTCAGGGGTCACCACAGCCTGGCAGCTCCAACCTCAGCATCCTTCTACCAATATATTCACAGTCTCTCCTCTGAACATGTCCAAACCACCTCAATCTGGCCTCTCTGGCTGTATCTCCGAAACATCTAACATGAGCTGTCCCTCTGATGTACTCGTTCCTGATCCTGTCCATCCTCGTCACTCCCAATGAGAACCTCAACATCTTAAGCTCTGCTACCTCCAGCTCTGCCTCTTGTCTTTTCTTCAGTGCCACTGTCTCTAAGCTGTACAACTTCGCTGGTCTCACCACCATCTTGAACACCTTTCCTTTCATTCTTGCTAATAATCTTTTATCACACAACACACCTGATACTTTTCTCCACTCGTTCCAACCTGCTTGCACTCGCCTCTTCACCTCTTTTCCACAGTCTCCATTGCTCTGAACCGTTGACCCTAAGTACTTAAAGTCCTGCACCTTCTTCACCTCTGCTCCTTGTAACCTCACCGTTCCACCTGGGTCCCTCTCATTGACACACATGTATTCTGTCTTACTGCGGCTAGGCTTCATTCCTCTGTTTTCCAGAGCAGACCTCCATCTCTCTAGATTCTCCTCCACCTGCTCCCTGCTCTCACTACAAATAACAATGTCATTCGCAAACATCATAGTCCATGGAGATTCCTGTCTAACCTCATCTGTCAGCCTGTCCATCACCAGAGCAAACAAGAAGGTGCTCAGAGCCGATCCTTGATGCAGACCCACCTCCACCTTGAACTCCTCTGTCACACCTACAGCACACCTCACCACGGTCTTACAGCTCTCATACATGTCCTGCACCACTCAAACATAGTTCTCTGCCGCTCCAGACGTCCTCACACAATACCACAGCTCCTCTCTCGGCACCCTGTCAGCATCCTCAAAGCAAACACTGCATCTGTTGTGCTCTTTCTAGGCATGAAACCATATTGCTGCTCACAAATGCTCACCTCTGCCCTTAGCCTAGCTCCCACTACTCTTTCCCAAAACTTCATTGTATGGCTCATCAGCTTTATTCCTCTGTAGTTGCCACAGCTCTGCACATCTCCCTTGTTCTTAAAAATTGGCACCAGTACACTTCTCCTCCATTCCTCGGGCATCCTCTCACTCTCCAAGATCTTGTTAAACAAACTAGTCAGAAACTCAACTGCCACCTCTCCTAGACACTTCCATACCTCCACAGGTATGTCATCAGGACCAACTGCCTTTCCACTCTTCATCCTCTTCAACGTCCTCCTCACTTCACTCTTGCTAATCTTTGCTACTTCCTGCTCCACACACTCTTCTTTCCCTTTCATTTTCCTCATTCATCAACTCTTCAAAGTACTCCTTCCATCTTCCCATCACACTCCTGGCACCTGTCAATACATTTCCATCCTTATCTTTAATCACCCTAACCTGCTGCACATCCTTCCCAAATCTATCTCTTTGTCTGGCCAACCTGTACAAATCCACCTCTCCCTCTTTAGTGTCCAACCTAGCATACAAGTCCTCATATGCTCTTTGTTTGGCCTTTGCCACCTCTACCTTCACCTTACGCTGCATCTCCCTGTACTCCTGTCTACTCTCTTCAGTCCTCTCAGTGTCCCACTTCTTCTTTGCTAACCTCTTTCTCTGTATACACTCCTGAACTTCCTTGTTCCACCACCAAGTCTCCTTTTCCACTTTCCTCTTTCCAGATGACACACCGAGTGCCCTCCTACCTGTCTCCCTGATCACATTAGCTGTAGTGGTCCAGTCAACTGGGAGCACTTCCTGACCACCCAGAGTCTGTCTCAGCTCCCCCCTTAAAACTAAACAACATTCTTCCTTTTTCAACTTCCACCACTTCGTCCTCTGCTCTGCCTTTGTCCTCTTCATCTTCCTCACCACCAGAGTCATTTTACATAATAGCATCGTGTGTTGTCTGGCTACACTCTCCCCTACCACTACTTTACAGTCACTGGTCTCTTTCAGATTACAACGTCTACACAAGATGTAGTCCGACTGAGTGCTTCTCCCTCCACTCTTATATGTCACCCTATGTTCCTGCCTCTTCTGGAAGAAAGTGTTCACTACAGCTATTTCCATCCTCTTTGCAAAGTCTACCACCACCTGTCCTTCTGCGTTCCTGTCCTGAAGACCAAACCTGCCCATTGCATGCTCATCACCTCTGTTCCCTTCACCTACATGCCCGTTGAAATCTGCACCAATCACCCCTCTCTCACCTCTGGGGATGCTCTGCATCACTTCATCTAACTCACTCCAGAATTTCTCTTTCTCTTCTAACTCACATCCTACCTGTGGGGCATAACCACTCACAACATTGAACATCACCCCTTCAATTTCCAGCTTCAGGCTCATCAACCTGTCACTCTTTTCACCTCAAGAACATTCCTCACAAACTCCTCAATCAGGATAACTCCTACTCTGTTTCTCTTCCTATCCGACCCATGGTAGAACAACTTGAACCCTTCTCCTAAGCTTCTAGCCTTGCTACCTTTCCACCTGGTCTCCTGGACACACAGTATGTCCACCTTCCTTCTCTGCATCATGTCAATCAACTCTCTAGCCCTCCCTGTCATAGTCCCAATGTTCAAAGTCCCTACTATCAGTCCTACATTCTTAGCTTTCCTCTTCTTTCTCTGCCTACGAACACACCTTCCTCCTCTCCTTCTTCGACCAACAGTAGTCCAGTTTCCACCGGTACCCTGTAGGTCAACAGCACCGGTGGCGGTCGTTGTTAACCCGGGCCCCGACCGATCCGGTATGGAAGTCATTGTCATGATTCGCATTTTTAGTTTGGCATGTGTTTTACGTCGGATGCCCTTCCTGACACAACCCTCTGCATTTATCCAGACTTGGGACTGGCACATGAAAACACTGGCTTGTGCCCCCCTGCTGTTGCATTCTCCGATAATATCCAGCAAATCCCAAAAATGACTTCAACTCCTTCAAAGTTTTTGGAACCGGCCAGGATCTTAAAGCACTGATTTTATCGGGATCTGTCTCAATGCCTCTCTCGGAAAAAACATGCCCCAGATAACGCACAGATGTCTGAAAAAATGTACACTTCTCAGGAGAGAGTTTAAGACCACATCCCTTGAGCCAATTGAGCACTCGCAGCAGCCACCATTCATGTTCTTCCATTGAATCAGAGAAGACTAATAAATCATCCAAGAAAACAAGGACTTCTCTTAAATGCAGGTAATCCATGCATTTTTCCATCAATCGGTGGAAGGTGCTGGGTGCATTCGTTACCCCCTGTGGCATTCAATTGAATTCCCAGAATCGAAGTGGAGATACAAATGCAGTTTTAGGTTTGTCAACCTCAGCCATTTCGATCTGATAATATCCCGATTTCAAATCGAGAACACTGAACCAGCAAGAGCCAGATAGTGCCGAGAACGACGAAGTTTGGGAGGGCGTAGGCATCTTTAAGAGTTTGTAGGTTCAGCTTTCGATAATCGATACAAAGCCGTATCACACCATTCTTCTTCCGGACCACGACAATAGGTGGTCTTTCCTTCCACTCCGAAGGAATAGGTGACTGCAAAATCCAGCTTTAGAGTTCCAGAAGGATTTTCCATTGTCGAACTGCATGTTGACGCATGATGCGTCAGAATCTGTGGGGACATGGAAAGCTCTGCAATAATACCCAGAGGTTGAATGGTTACATCATGTTCTGTCTCGTTGGAGAGGATAACTGGAACTTTACTGGACTGACTTGAAAACCCAACCAGGCAGTTCTTTACACACAGTCCACTGGCAATGATGTAGCCGGATGCTCCACTACAACCCATTGACCAGAATATGGTATAGGAAAGCGAATAGAGCCATCGACAACAGTGGTGTGACCAGCCGGGATGGAAACAGGGGTCTTGCTGGCCAACCTCACCACTCCGTCATTACCCAACTGATGTCGATTGTGATATATTTCTAGTAGCTTTAGAACTGCTCGATAGCCAAGAGCAGACGGCTGGAAGCTGGACAGTTCACTATCCATATGCAGGCTATACAATGGTTCTAGGATATTTATGCCTATTAGCACTGAAGACTGAAGCTCTGGGCGGCCATCTGGGACAACCAATGCTAAGGTGGCAACATCAAAATCAGCCCCCAGAAACTCACTTGGAAATGTCACAGTCACCTCGATGTACCCGAGATAAGGAAAAGCTTGGCAGGCAGCTCCTTCACCTTGCAACAGGTCACAAAGGGGTCTCACAGGATGGTCAGGAAAGAAAGAGTTGTAAACAGAGACAGGAATTGTTGTAACTTGTGATCCAGTATCAAAGAGACAGTCCAAATCTTGGCCAGAAATCTTCACACTAGCTGTGCATCTTGAGCCCACTAAGCCCTTGGGCAAGCGTGACAGCCCAGCTGACGTGGCTGGGTTCAGATGCTTACAGCCAACCAATTTCTTCTTATTGGGACATTGTGGGTCCACGGTAGTTCCAGGTTGTCCCATAACTGGAACGGCATCTAGTTTTAAAGACTGGCCAGCAGTGGGATTTGACTTCTGCCATTTCAGCTGTTTCTCATTGAACTGTTTTCTCTTGGATGCAACCAAAGTTGAATTTGGGGCATTGTCACAATGGGTCTTAATACTGCTGTCTTCTCCACACCGGAAACAATAGCCAGGCCTGGGTGCAAAGGCTGGACTACGTTGTGAGGATCGAATGGCTGACTTTCCGGCCTTCCTCCCTTCACCCGATTTATTGAGGTCAGTATTCTCTGGAGTAGGCTGTCTAGGACAGGACCGGGCAGCAGTTAATGATGGTGGTGGTGAACGAAACACATCCTCCTCTCTCATCACTCTCCATATAAGCATACTGTGCCTGGCTGGAAGCTTTGGACCGCGACGAGCCCAAATGCTGCTTCATGCGCTGTGCTTTTGCGGCTTCGCAATCCTCCTCTGTTCGAAGCAGAAGCAACAAATCAGCAAGGGAGGGTGGATTATGTTTACGTTGTTTAAATTGCAGTTCACCAATGAGATTATCATCCCAACAGCCCCGACAAAATTGGGTAAGCAGCTGTCGGTCAATATCTTTCCCTAAGGCTCCTCCTCTCTTAACTGCTTGGCTCAAGGCAATCTGTAGGCGTTGCAAATTTGCAGATGGCTTCGCTCCTGCATATTGTAATGTAGCCATAAATTTAGCATACAATTCATCACCATCCTGCACCGTTCCATATGCTGATTCTAAGATCTGTAGATATTTTGTTGGAGAAGTATCAGGTCTCAGATGCTTTACCATATCAGCCGGCGGGGGTAGCAGGCTTACAAAGATCCAACGAGACCGCTGCACATCCGACACTAAAGGGTCTGTCAGCAACAGCTCTACTGCAGAACGCCATGTTCTCATAGTCATTCTCATTCAGACGTTGTGCTGCAAGCTGCATCATTGTATGGTCCTGATTCTTTACAATATGTTCAACAACATATCGCTGCACTTCAGGGGGGTTGAGCTCAGAATGTAATGTAGATGAAGGTGAGGGTCTTGTTGAATGAGAGGCTGTGGGCTCTAGCTTAGCCTTTGGTAATGTCTCACAGGATTGCTGGGCTGCAACTGCTGCTTCCATCAGTAAGCTAGAGGTGGCAGCAAAAGACGGCGATGGCGGTGCCGCTGTCTTACTTTCACAGTCCTATGGGGAAGCCTTGCCCTCCACAGGAATAGTGTGGAGCTTGGTAACAGACTGGCCAAGCAAAGACATCACCCCACTTAAAACCACCGCAAAATCTTGACCAGTGAGCTTGGCTACTTTATGTAATTCAGAAAGATAATCTTGTGTTCTCAATTTGCCCTCCTCTTCTGCACAGAGGGAGGACAAGCACAAAAGGTCAAATGTAACTCTATCATTTTCACAAATATAAGGCAAAATCGGACGCAACGTAGTCACGCTCACACCAGAACTGAACTCAACAACAATCGCCTGATGAAAATCAGACTTGGGTTGATCAATAATTTCAGCTTTGGAAACAGAACCATACTGCTTCACAAAGTCAATAACCTCTTCATCAGTTTGTGAGTTGGTTGCATCTTTAATCAAGATGGCGTTGTTGATACCATGTTTCTCAAATGTCCATATCTGCACAGTAATTGCAATATATCCACCACCTTTATTCAGCTCTGTATACTCACCTCCTGGCTAGCTCGCCACATTTATGTAGCATATGTGTTAGGGTTACAATGGCTATAAGCGATTGCATAAATGCTATAAAAAGCCTAGGAACAGTTAAACCCAATATAATATTGATATAGATATCAGAAGACTAAAGTTCAACTCTAGGAGAGAGCAACAGAGACTGAGAAGGCGGGTTTAAAGTTTTAGCACGTTGTATTAAATACAATAGACAACCAACACCAACACACAAAACTGATACAATAACGAATGGCCATTCGTTTCCAAAATATTCACGGGTCACACTAAATGACAAAAAATACAAATTAACAACATTTACAAAATAACATATACCGATTAACAACATTTACAAAACCCTGACTGTCGTCCCACCCACCATTTGATTAGTCCAGCAGATAAGTGTGTGTGGAAGAGAAATGTATGAAATGTGGGGTTGGGAATATACCAAATTAAGTGGGGTAAACATAAAAGTTCATTTGTGGCTACAAGGAGCCCCCTACTGACCCGGCAGGGGAAAAATCGATTCTTCACACTTTGCAGGTGCAACAGTTGTTTAGGCTCTATGCCTGCTCCATTAGCTCGACATTAAGTAAACCCTATCACATACAACAGGACTAAGGTCACAATAAAATCAATATTACATATTTTCATCCTAGGTCAATTGAATATGCACATTATCATGATTGTATTAAATACATAAATACAATCATCAATAAAAAAATGTTTAATATAATACTAATTTACCTAAAGTAGGTCAGTATATTATATCAATCAATACAATGCATTCAGTATGCATGCCAAATAACATTCACCATATTATTGGCCAAATATATGCAATTGAACACAAATGTGAATCAAATCATAATTCAAAATGTGCTCAGTGCTTAACCATAAGTTAATTAATACAACAGACTAACTACTGCGATCAAAACACTTTAAAAGTCACCTAATAGTCTTGTCATTAGTACACTTCAATTTACACATTACACCAACCTTAAAATTTCATTATGCAATCATATTTTGTAGAAACAGGCACAAAATTTACCAACCAACTAATTAACCAAAGCCATACAAATCAATAATAATGGCAAGGCTAACATTAGCATGAGCAACATTTCACTCACCAATTTCCGCAGTGTACATACATACAAGTCTGTTCAGCATGGGTGGGATCACGATAGACGACTCTTATAATTTAAGCGCACATTAAGTATTGTTTTCTAACATCCATATAACGGAAAATGATCTTAAAACACACATGTAGCGTGTTCCCCGTCCAGCTTCCCCCACTAGGTCTCACTGACTGAATCACCATGGTTAATATTTGAATGCGATTGGACACGCTGGCCCACCTGACAGCGTGACGCCACAACAACCAACCCCGTGATTGGCCAGACTACCTCTTATAAGCGAGGTACTAATCTCGCGACAATAAAGGTCACAACCATAATGTTTATGAATGCACTCTACACATATACCCATAATAAATAAATAAAAGGCCAGCCCTCAGGATTTGTCCCCTGGGTTACATGTGCTATTGATTCTTTTTAGTTTGGACAATTTCAGAGGAAGCACATAGTGGTTCTTATTAAGAAAAACAACAGACCTCTGATTTTATTTTTCAACCACATCAATTGATGCAAGATGCAGAGTGCAAGGTGGAAAGGAGAGAGAGAGAGAAATACGTGGAAGCAGTGATATGAGCAGTTTAAAAGGCAGATAGGATTCTGAGAATTTTAACAAGTAGAGCACGATGACACAGAGAAACTGAGCACTGGACGGTGAGGACATGCTATTCTTTCATGGTTTTCATGTGTAATTTATTCTTTTTTCAGAAAGAAAGCCAACTAACAAAAGAATACATTGTTTTCTTCATTCCATCTGATGAATATAAATTTTGTGGTTCTGGTTTATATATTTGGAATTCCTTTTCTTTTTGAACCACATGGGACTCTACAGTATACATACACAGGTCCACTGAACCATCAACTGTTATCACAGAACCCGTAAAAGCCAGTTTATTAGGATAGCCATTTTATCAGCCCTGGCCAAATGATTGAAACAGAATGTGAAAACCTTGCATCAGACCCTCAGTTCAGGAAAACTCCCACAGAACATATTAAAAGAACTTCTAAAACTGGGTCAGTACTCTGATAAGACAACCTCATTCGCAAGCGTGATGTTTTGTTTTCTGCTGTGTAGAAAGCAAACAGGACATGATCTGTCATCTGCATCTGTTTGAATCCACTTCTCCTTTTTACACTGCGCAACAGCCCATCAATCAGCTTTTTTTGAAAATCTTTCACGACATAACCAGAAAAAAAAGAAATCACTTTAAACCGTATTTAAGAAGTGGACGCTACCATTCCATATGCATACATATTTTCACATTAGCAGCAGCAACTCAAGTTCCATATCTTCTCTAAAGCTGTCTCGGTATAAAGTGAAATAGTAAGTTTTCAGTCTGTGGTGGAACATGGACAGTGATTCTGCTGGGAACTTCAGTTAGTTCATTCCACCACTGTGGGGCCAGCACAGAGCAGAGTCCTGAACAAGCTTAGTGACGACAGACTTTTCATGGGACCACACCCCATCAAATCTAAATGACCAATGTTCACCGATGCAGCGATGTTTTTCAAAATCCCCCCACCCACCGTTTCAACCCAAGAACCTGTGAGAGGGAGAGAAGATATTGATACAGCTAGTTAAAGCTAGTTATAAGATGGCTACAGAATATGGTAGCCTAATTTTAACCTGTGCCACCCCTGCTAACAACCCCCACCCCTGATGAGCAAGAGCTAACTCCAGTCCAGCTAACAAGCCCAGCTTCTGGACCTGCAGCTGCTGACACCTCAGATGGTCAACTAACTCAACCTTTTAAGCCTAAGGAGTTTGATTTTCCAGCCAGGTGTTTGGAAATAAACTTTTTCAAGTTCATTCAAAATGGGTTGGTCGCAACAGTGGAAATGGCTTCATTATGTTAAAGAGACTGATAAAGCCTTGTGTTGCTGTTGCTCAACTGTTGAACCAAGGCTTCTCAACCATGAGCTGACAATGCATTTGTGAAAGTAATCTTTTCAAACTGGCACAAAGCTGGGGAAACATTCAGTAAACACTAGAAGTCAACGATTACTTAATTGAGCAAGAAATACAATAATGCATTGCTGTTGGATCTGGTGGAAAAAGAGCAAACACTGCTAGGAGGGTTATGGAGCTTGCTTTCAGGTCAAACTGATTTTTAGCCCATGAAGGACTACTTCTTAGAGGTTGTTGTGTGTTGTGGTTTACAGGATTAGGACTGTATTCCTTTTGCACTACATTTCCATGAACTATTATGACCTGGTTTGTGTTTTTCTGTGTTAGTGGTTGCTTTAACTAACACAACAAGTTTGAAAGCTTTCTGACAATGTAAGTCAAGCTCTGTCATTACACTGTGCAATTAAAAGTGTCCTTGCTCTGTGTGATTAGTTTGGCTGCGACTTTGTGATATTTGTTAAATTGGCCCTTTTGTTATACTGTTATACAGAATATTCAATAAAGGATGTAAATCGTTGTTATATGATGTAAGGTATCCTAGGCGTCCAGACAACTGAAAAAAAAACGTACCCTGAAAGGGGAATGAAATGCTGCATCGGCTGACGCCGTGTGGAAGACCTCCAGCGTGACCGCATCTGAATCTCTGTACAACTTAGCCCAATCTTGACTGGTGCAATGTCAACACGTGACGCACGCCGGCGGAACCAGAAGTTATAAAGGGAGCTTCATCAGGCTTATGATCGACCGAAGCTAGCTGCTCACAGGCATGCCAGAAGTATGGCAAAGACACGCAGCATCTCGTTCCCCTTTCTTGCCTGAAAGTGGTAACATATGTAACCTAAGATGTTCCCTTTCAAGGGAACTCAACGCTGCGTCACCTGATGCTGTGGGGAACCCAGTCCCAACCCTCGCCATGCTGAAGGGATGCCTGTCAAAGTGTGAAGCCCACAGCACACTTCAGGACAAGAGTGCCACTGACCCAGGGTTATCCTGGTGGTCTAGGCTATAGAACCTCACAAATGTGTGAGGGGAGGACCATCCCACAGCACAGCATATATCAGAGGGGGGTTCCCAACCACCATGTCTTGGAGGATGCCATACTTCGCGTGGAGTGGGTCTAAAGGGGCAGAAGTGAATGCAGCCCGTGCACATTGTAAACCATAGTGATAGCATCAACAATCCATCTGCTAATGGTATATTTGGTAGCCAGGCAGCCCTTATGAGGGGGCCCAAAGCATACCAGCAACTGATCTGAATTATGCCACTGAGATCTCTGCCAGACATAAATCTCGAGGGCTCTGAATGGACAGAGCAGTTGTAGCCTACTATTCTGTTCTGCCAACGCTGTAGGAGGATGGAACACCCGCAGGAAAACCGGCCAGGCCACCTCGGTGGGTACCTTAAGTACATAGCCCGGTCTTGGATGCAGGATGGCCTAAACTGCGCCTGGAGCAAATCCAGGTGGAAGCTTCAGCCATTAGCCCTAACAGTCTCTGAAACTGTAATACAGTGACTAGCTACCCTGAACACCATAATCAGGATCAACTTGATCCGTGCGGGGGACAGTTGTGCCCGCAATGTAACCGAATCCCACACTACTCCAAGGAAGGCAATCCTTTGTACTGGAGCAAACATGCTCTTGCTCACATTGAGCCTCAACGCCAGGCATGACATCTCAATACTTTATTTCTCCCAGGTGCGATTGCGTTAGTATTAGCCAATCGTCTATGTAATTGAGAATGTGGACCCCCTGGAGTCTGAGAGGTGCCAGGGCTTTGTCCATACACCAGGGATGCGGGGAGAGCGCTAGGCTGAATGGAAGAACCCGATAGTAGTAAGCTTTGCCCCCAAAAGCGAAGCACAGGAACTTCCGATGTCCCGGTAGGATGGAGACATGGAAATACGCATGCTTTAGATCGATCGTAACAAACCAGCTCTCTCACTGAATTTGGCTTACGATCATGGGGATCATCAGCATCTTGAACCGAAGTCTCCTCAGACACCGGTTCAGGTGACAAAGATCTAACATGGGGCATAATCCTCCATCCTTCTTCGAGACTATAAAGTACCGGTTGTAGAACCCAGTATGCATCTCCCATGCGGGGACTTTTTCTATGGCCCCTCAGAATCTTGGAGGCTGGGACCTGAACTGAAGTCTGTACCCCTTTTGAACGGTGTGCAACAACCAGTGCGACACCTCGGGCAGAGCTTCCCAAGTGGGCTACTTCAGGAGAACCAGCCCCTCGAGGCTGGGGCCAGTGGGACATGTTGGAGCGACCTCGGCTACCTGAGACTGCGGTGGGATATAACTGATTAACAGCGTCTACAGTGGGGGAACTACGCTGTCCTGAGGCGCATGCCTGGCAGGATGTAACCGGAAAAGAACGTGGCATGGGTTGCATTAAACTCTGCCCAGAAGGGCCACTGGGAGTGGGGGCGACAAATCGGTCGCACGGCGAAGCTTCTTCACATCCTCGGATGCGAGGCCCCCTCCTTCGTCTAGGTCCCCAAGCAGGTCAGTCTGGTATTCCTGCAAGACCGCCATGGTGTGCAGACATCTGGCCTGATCTGCTGCCATGTAAGCCTTGCCCACTAAAGATGAGGTAGTGTGGCGATAAGTATGCCCCCAGCGTCTCCTCTATGCCTGGCATGATGCCGTGGCCGTTCTCCTGACGCCCACTGATCAAAGTGGACTGGTGACCAGTATGAACCGAAAGCTGTGATGAAAATGATCTGGACCATGATCTCGACACCTCAGTGTGGAGATCTAGATAGAATGGCAGCTCCAGACATGGGCGTGGAGGTGGTGCTTGGAGAAAATGCTCATCGAGCATACTACGGCGATGAGTCTCCCGCTGCTCCACTGGCAAGATGATGTTAAGCCTGGCCACCTCCAGCACCTCCTCATTCTGCGGGGACTGGGCTGACGACCCACCCATGTCACCACCTTTCGTACCAAGGACAACCACCTACTCAGTGCTGGACTGCCCCAGCACTGGTTCCACATCTGGGGTGGAAGAAGTGACGGACTCGGTGCGGGCTTCCGGATCCTGAATGCCGGAAAAAAGAGCTAGCGGACAAGAGCTGAGAAAAGGCTGAAGCTTTCTCGCCCTCGTTCCCACGGGACCCGCATCACGTGGAGCGCAGAGCTGGCCGCTCTCCTCAAAGAGCGCCAGCCAAGAGCGGAGCATTCTCATGAGGAGAAGCTCACAATGCTCACAGTCAACCCCCTCAATGGCTGACAGAGCACCAAACAGCTACACACATATCGTGTATGTCGCTGGTGGGAATAAAGCACGGACAGGGGGGCACACACTGCTGAAAACACTTCACACTTGTCATTTTCACAGAGACACAGAGCACTTGCTGAAGATGCGTCACGTGTTGACGTTGCAGCAATCAAGATTGGGCTAAGTTGTACAGAGATTCAAATGCGGTCACGCTGGAGGCGTTCCCGATGGCGTGAGCCGACGCAGCGTTGAGTTCCCTTTAAAGGGAAGATGAGGTTTGCACTGGATTTTCTATGACGTCATTAAATGAGTAGGCCACCGTTTCCCCAACCTGAACTCAAATCACATTTACAAAATCGAATGTAAAAAAGAAAAAGAATGGTGAATCTGCTAAGAAACAGGGAGCACTCAAATGATTTTGCAAATTGGCAAAAAGAAATTGGCAGACAATGCTTTTAAGACACTAAATTTAGCATTATTAAACATCAGGTTTAATCAGGAAAAACACTTATAATCAATGATTTTATCATCAAATACAATCTTAATTTCGTGTTTTTAACTGAAACTTGGTTAGACCAAGATAACAGTGCAGCTATTCTTTTTGAGTCTACCCCTCCCAACTTCAGTATATGAGGGATGCTAGGGTGCATAAGAAAGGAGGTGGAGTTGCCGTTTTGTTTAATGATTCCCTCCATTGCAAGAAGATGTCTTTTGGAAATGTTACTTCTTTTGAATATATGGCTCTTCAGGTAGAGTCCTCTTCTCGAGCTATATTTCTAAATATCTACAGGCCACCTAAATACTGTGCAAACTCTTTTGATGACTACCGAACTGCTGTTCATAATCTGTATTGACTTTGACTGTGTAGTCATTGTTGGTGATTTCGACATCCATGTTGTCAACCTCCAGGAGAAAGAGACTAAAGAACTGTGTTGTGTTCTTGATAACTATGGACTGACTCATCATGTGACGGAGCCCACCCACAACAAAGGGGCACACTCTGGACTTAATCATCTCCAAGGGTCTGAACATTTCCAAGGTTGTAATAGGTAGGTAATCACAAAACAGTACATCACTGAAAACACTAGTGGAATATATATTCAAGCTTTGTCTTCCACACCCAGTCTCAGTCAATGAGCTTGTAGATAATGTCAAAATGTCTTAAAATACAAATGTTATTGATGCCACTGCACCCACTAAGGTGAAGGTGGTCCCTGGTAAGAAAAGATCTCCATTGAGAAATGCCATGCTAGTAAGAATAGAAAACTAATTTCAGAAAATTAGACAGGCAGTCAATGCCTCCATATCAGTTACAGGATGTATGTTGTCCATGTGTCCACTTAAAATCAATTCAAATAGCATAACATCCTATCAACCATAAAAACCTGGAGGACATTATACCACATCTGAAATCCTCCTCCTGCTGCCTTGATATTCTGCCAACAGGCTTTTTCAAAAATGTTTCTAACTTGCCACAAGCCCTAAAAATCTGAAGTCATCAAGCCACTCAATCTAGACATATAACTAATGAGCAACTATAGGCCCATATCAAACCTCCCGTTTTTAGTAAATTTTTTTAAAACAACTTCTTGGCATTAAACAGCTGTTTTGATGTTTTCCAGTCAGAACAACACCACAGCATGGAGACTGCTTTTGTTAAAGTCTTTACTGAATTCCAATTATACGCAGATAGTGACAGAATTTTAGTCTTAGTATTACTGGATCTCAGTGCTGCATTCGACACAGTTGACCACAACGTATGACCAGACTGACTGGAAAACTGGGTGGGACTTTCTGGCACAGTACTAAACTGGTTTGAATCCTACTTAAAGTAGAGGGACTAGTTTTCTATAGGTAATTACACATCTGAGCAGACAAAAATGACATGTGGAGTTGCCCAAGGGTCCTTTATGGGGTCTATTCTGTTTAACATCTACATGTTCCCACTGGCACAGATTATGGACAACAAGAAAATAAATTACCAGAATTATGCAGACGACATACAAATGTATGATTACAAATACTGATTGGATGTGCCAGAATTTTCTTCAACTAAACAAAGAAATAAAACTGAAGTCATTGTTTTTGGAGCCAAGAAGGAACGATTAAAAGTCAGTGCTCAGCTTCAATCTGTAATGTTAAAAACCACAAACTAAGCTAGAAATCTTGGTGTAGTCATGGACTCAAGCCACATTAAGACAATTACAAAGTCAGCCTACTACCACCTTAAGAATATATCCAAAATTAAATGACTTACAATATGTCTCAGCAGAATTTGGAAAAACTTGTCCAAGCATTTATCTTCAGTAGACTCGACTATTGTAAGCCTGTCTTTACAGGTCTCTAATAAAAGTCGATCAGACAGCTGCAGCTGATTCAGAACGCTGCTGCTCACGTCCTCACTAAGACCAAGAAAGTGGATCACATTACTCCAGTTCTGAGGTCTTTAAACTGGCTTCCTGTGTCAAATAATGAAAGATTTATTTTTTTAAAGTACTAATGTTGGTTTGTAAAGCAACAAAATGGTTTAGGGGAAAAGTGCATTTCTGATCTTCTGCTACGTTATGAACAATCCAGACCTCTCAGGTCATCTGGTCTGCTTTCTGTCCCCAGAGTCAAAACTGAACATGGAGAAAGTAACTTTCAGTTTTTCAGTTCTTTTAAATCAAGGCTTTAGACTTTTCTGTTTGCTGCTGCCTTTTATTAAATCAAATAATGATTAATTTCTTACACTGCACTGTAACCTCTACTCTCCTGTTTTATCTTGTTTTTATTTTCTATTTAACTCTGAGTGTTTTTAAATGTCTTTTTATATTGCCCTATTTTGCTTTTATGTTTTACGTAAAGCACTTTAAATTGCCTTGTTGCTGAAATGTGTTGTACAAATAAACTTGCCTTGCCTTTGAGTCAGTATGCTGGACAGGATACAATGCATGCATAGTTTCTGTTATTGGTCACTCTTGTAACTGCCACAATAGTAGCTGGGGCCTCATTTATAAACATTTCGTATGCACAAAAGAAGGCATACGTTGCTCTCTACGCAATAATTGGTATTTATAAAAAGCAAACTTTGACGGGAAAATGCGCAGTCCTTCACGCAAGCTCTGACCCAGGCGTATGCACAAAATGGGTGAAATAAGAAATGGCGACACAGTCGGCAGATGGAAGAAACACGTGAAAGTTATTGAAACTGTAGACCGTTGTGGAAAAGAAATGGCAATACTGCCTCTTATAAATAACATGAAGACTTCACAAAGCCAGTCTTACAATAAAGAGCCTACACGAACACACCCATTTTTTCGATTTTCAATGTAAAACAAACAAAATCAAATGAAAATTACAACAGAAATGCAAATTAACACATATTTGCAAAAAGAAAAGTGAAATATGTTCTGCAATAATATTGGAATGTTATGCAGAGCAGATATAGATGCAATTAGATAGACAGATAGATAATTAGGGAGATATAAAGATAGATAGATAGATGTATTAATTGTCCACTGGGGAAAGTTGTTTTCATAGTAAAAATGTCTTCATCAGCTATGGAATCATGATATTCATGCATACGCCTTTAGTTTGTTTTATTTTTGATAAAATAACGTATGATGTATGTCTCAACCATTCAGAAAGCTGCAAGATATTCTATTTGCACTGAACTGTTTCCCATTTCCACATAGATTATAACCGACATCTGTAGCTTGTCAGATGCAATTAAATGGATGGAAATAAAATGCCCCATCATAATGCGTAATGATGCACAATGGCTGATTTTGCGCTTTTAGAAGATGTGGCAAATGGAAGGATTCAGAGTGAACGCATCTTCAGACCTCTCATCAAGAGGGGTCAGCTCCAGTGTCCCCCTGGCAGACACACTCTGGCGATGGAGCGCTAGACGCTTTTTTGCATCGACTTTGATGTCCGGCCATTTCTTTTTTATTTCGGCCACGGTCCGAGGTTGTGGGGCTACAGCATTTACGGCGTCTGCAAACTTTTGCCACTCAAGTGCCTTTTTGGCATTATTAATGCCCACACTGTGCCCTCCAAACAACATTTTTCTCCTGTTTTCCACCTCGCCAACAATAACTTTACATTGACGTTACGTTACGTTTTTTTGATTTCTTCTCTGTTTGCCATGATTTTGCAATCGATGAATATTAACTTGTGGGTGTTTCACGGACTATTTATGGGCAACTGTGGGGGCGTGACATGAAGCTGTAAAAGCTGCGCTACATTTAGAATTGATTGTGATTTATTAAGGGAAAACTGCATAGGATGTGCGTGCGCACGGTTTTATAAATCCGAATATTTCTGTGCGTACGCACGTCCTAGGTTTCATCTGTACGCCATTTCTGACGCAAATCTTTTGCAAAGTTTTATAAATGAGGCCTCTGGTCTCAAGACTAAAGGTGGTCCGTGTCATGGTTTTCAATCCTGTCTTATTTTGAAGTGGTCTGTTTGGTCTGTGTTTTCTGGGATGTTGGTTTGTGTTTCCTGTTTTACTTTTTATTTGTCTGTTCCCTCATGTGTCTGGTGGTTTTACTTTTTCCTGACTGTTTTCACCTGTGTCTCGTTGTGCACTTGTGCTTCATTGTCTCCCCTTTCCTTGAGTGCATTTAGTCTGTGTGTTTCCCTGTCTCAGTGTGAGTTTGTTGTCCATGGAGTTGGTGTTATCTGTCTGTGTAGTTTTCGGTGGAGTTATATGGTTTTGGAGCTTTAGCTACCTGCCTGCTTGCCTTGAAACCTCAATAAAGACTCCACTCTTCATTCCAAGTAAGGTTTGCATTCTGGATCCTCTTTCTCTGTGCCAAAACCCTAACCGTGACAGTCCATCAGTCCACACAACAGGAGTTTCAAGGATTAATTTACTTTTTAAGTAGGGGCCCATATTTATCTTACCAGCATGTGATAGGTATTCAGAATCCCTTATACACTGAGAAGGTGTTTGTGAGCCATTTTTAGGTGAAGTATTTAGCTGAGTGTTAAGATGTATTAGCGGAGTGCTTTGTTTTGCTTTAACAGTCTAAGGTTTTGGAACCTCATGAAAATAGTCTGGGGAAAATGAATATATTTCACAAAACAATTCTAAGTAGCTGTGACGAACTATAACAGCTTCACAGGGAATTATTTTTATACATCAGGCATCAATTCCACACTTCACAAGGACAAACAGACAGCACCAAGCTGAGCTTCTATTCATTTAGAATTTGTTTTCTGTACCTGAGGCACTGCTAGCAACAAACACATCATACAGTAGAAATACTATATGATAAAAGGCATCTCTATGCAACAGAGATGCCGGATTAAATGTAATTATCAAAATGAATAAAGTAGGCTCATGTTTTCATGGCCATTGGCCTAGATGTGATGACATTTGGGTTAAGCATAGTTGCAGAGTTACACAGATTGGAGACAACCAATGAGGAGAAACATGCGCCGTTATTGTGTGTTTAGTAAGTAGTAGTATGTGAATTCCTCATTGTTGTCAAAGAGAAAAATAAATAATTGCATTTCACTGACAAAAGACTTGGCTCAGTTTGTTGGCCGAGGAACATTTTAGTCACATTTGAGCTTTCCAAGTGCGTATGCATGCCAGCTTTCTCACAGGAGAGGAGTTCATTAATAATATGAGGTGGAAAAAAACTCCATTACTAAAGCCTCTAATTAAGGATAATATCCCAGCTGTTTTGTCATGATAATGATGGCAGGCTTCTCTACAACAATCTGCTGATTCATGTGAGCAGGTCCAACTAGTACCTACAAACGCACAGATGAGCGCACACATTATTGGGAGTTATTTAGTCTGACAGTTATTGTTAACTGTATGGTGTGAGTTTACAAAGAGAACATAATCCACAGAAATCTGGCATCCACCTATATCCATGGCCAAAATGTGAAGTTAGCAGAAGTCCTATTTGAGCCCGCGACCAAACATTTCCCAACACAGCTGTGATTGGTTAAATATTCACTCACTTAAGGCCTAATGTGGCCTAGTTCAGTCAAAACCCCCAGCTGTGATGCCTAAGGTAAATCTCACACACACACACACACACACACACACACACACACACACGGGTCAAACAAGGATCACCTGGCCCAGGGGAAGAATCGTGACCATACATCATTCCAGAATTAAGTTTGGGTTGTTCTATTACATTTGCCTCTGTGTTACCAACCAACAACACCAGAAATTTTGTTGATTTTGAACCCTTTCCACTCTAGGTTTCTTTCTTAGATGTCTACACATGTATCGGCCGAGAGATTTTCTACAATGGCGGAGAAGCTCAACACATTGAAACACAAGTAAATAGATAAACCAATACCACAGATAAAACAAAATCAATTGAACAAATACATCAGAAATTATTTAGATTTCATCATTTAACACTGCTAATTAATTAATTAATTAATTCTTAAAATTGTTAATTAAGAATTATGCCAAATGTTAGTTGCCAAAATTACCAGTTTCCGACTCTCGTAGTCACGACTAGGAAAGTTGGATTTTTTTGAAAACTGTGATAAAATAAAATAATCCACATTTAATGAATAAGCTGAATGATCTATTCACAGTATTTTTATGCAGCTGACTTGAGTGAAATGAATGCTCACACATCGTAAACATGAACATTTGTCCAAACCCTCATATCTATCCCATATGATGTGAGTGTGGTATTGGCCTTTGACTGTGTCCAGAATTTGTCTTAGTTCAATATATATTGTGTTTTCCATTTTGTAGTGTTGTCTAAATGTCTAATAAAAATGATTTTATCCTATAGATTGGACTGAAATTGTATGTATGTAAAAGGTACAATTATTGGTCACTACCTGAGAGCTAAATACCATCATGCTTTGCACAGACAGAGAAAAACAAATTTAGATGGACCCTGGCTATACGGAATGACCTAAGGAGTGTCGGAACAACCTTTTACTAATTGACCGTGTCTGTACTCTTATCAAGAAGATAGCATCAGTTGACATATCATGAGTGCGTGACTTGTGCCTAACAAGGAGAGAATTCAATGGATACATGTGTTTGTCCAATGCACATTTCCTATTTTTGGCAAGGACAACTTTGATCACGTAAGTAGAAGTCAAGAGAAACACCAATGATTTACACGTATCTACAAATTTCTAAGCATCTACTAATCTATACTGACAAAATCACAGTGGTCTCAGTCTCCCTGTCACTCCTCTTCCTTTGCCAGCTTCTTCTCTATCTCTAACTAGGTCCTTGTTTATATTCAGAGAAAAACATCCCAGACACATCAACTTATTTCCTCTTGAGTGAGGAAATTCTGATTTTAATTCTGTAAAAGGCACCCACCACCACAGAGAAGTAGGTTTTATCCTAGACAGCAGTTAATCATGTAGTTAGTCTTACAGTTCTGGCCTACAGTCCAGATTTTGGTCATGCCACAATGTTCCATTTAGACTTTTTTTAAGCATATTGTGTAGCATATACAGTATGATTAATTTGATGTAAAATATTTAGATGTGTTGTTGTATATCAAACAAGAACCATCATAACAGTTGGCCCAGTTATTTTTCATGTAAGCCCCACTGTTCCATTTTCCAATGTCCAACATCAACCGACCCTCCACAAAAACAGCAGATTTGTCAGACTCCCACAGAAACCCAAAACTTGCACATCCCCCTACCGTAATCTTACTTTCTTGTCTCATGATGGCACATTTTATTCTGTGGTCTATCACAATGGACAAAAAGAAACTTATCGAGGTATAAAAATAAACTGACTTCTATGACCCAATTCAATTTTATTTATTTAGCACCAATTCATAACAGAAGTTATCTTATTGCACATTTCTTATAGAACAGGTCTAGTTCATGGCTTGCCTGAGCCAGCCCTAACTATAAGCTTTATCAAAAAGGAAGGTCTTAAGCCTACTCCTAAATGTGGAAAGGGTGTCTGCCTCCAGAACCCAAACTGGGACCTGATTCCACAGGAGAGGAGCTTAATAGCTGAAGGCTCTGGCTCCTATTGTACTTTTGGAGACTCTAGGAACCACGACGATGGGTGTGACATTCCGACTCAGCTGCGGTGCATTCCGCGGATTCCCTGGTCGGTGCAACTGTGCCTCATCAGCACGGGATTTAAGAAGTACAATTACAGACTTAAATAGAGAAGTGGTGGAAGAAATGATGGATGATAGAAAGTTGGAATGTTTAAACAATGTCACCGGTACACGCATAAATATAGAAATGGAACATCTTGTATAGATTTAACACTTGTGGATAGGAAAATAGCTAATAGATGTGAATGGGAAGTGGCTCAAAATACAAATATTGGTAGGGATCATTTCCCAATTTTCTGCAAGATAGAGACAAAGGTATATATACAACAAAATTATGTAAAGCGCAAATGGTGCTTTCATAAAGCCAACTGGGAAAAATATTTGGAATGTTGTAATTATGAGATAAAGAACTAATCTAGTAGGTTGGATGAGGCTATAGATAAAAAGAATGATTCTTTAAGTAGCATCATTCTAAATGCAGCAAGTCAGAGTATTTCAATCAGTAAAAGCCAAAAAAAAAGAACAAATGTACCGTGGTGGAATGAAAAAATACACAGAAGCAACTGCAGATCGAAATAAAGCATTTAAGAAATTACGCAAAACACTAACAATGGAGAATTTGGTAGATTATCAAAAGAAAAAAGCTATGAAAGAAACTTTGAGGCAATTTTGTTCAACAATTGGAAGAGAAACAACTTTGGATAAGATGTGGATGATGGTAAAGAAATTGACAGGTAAATATAAACGGTCACAAATACCAGTGTTATTTGATGGAAGAAATCATGCTGTATCAGATGCTGATAAGGCAAATATGTTAGGTAAAAATGTTGCTGACATTCATAAAAGGTAACTATTTAGATGAAATGTTCAAAAAGAGAAAAGATGAAATCTTGAAGGACAATAAAGATGTATTAAATGCTAAACAAGACAAATACTTTGCTAGATGCTGAATAAACTGTCAGATGTCAGAGCTCTAAATGGCCTTAAATAATACTGGGTACTCTTCGCCAGGAATAGACAATTGTATGCTATACTCAGGAAACTACAAGATGGAATACTGAATAAGATTCTATAATGAAGTATGAAATAAGGGCAAACTACCAAAGATATGGAAAAGGGCAATTATTTTCCATGTTCTAAGCCAGGAAAAGACCCAAGTAATCCAGGGAATTACAGGCCTATAGCGCTGACATCACATTTAGTGAAATTAATGGAGAAAATGATAGTGGCCAGACTAAATTATTTTCTGGAGAAGAAATCTTTACTAAAAGACTACCAAACTGGTTTTAGAAAAGGTAGATCTACAGTGGATGCTTTGATTAGGTTGTGTAATGAAGTGGAGAAAAAATTTATTATGAAAGAGGTAATGGTGGCGTTTTTAGATATAGAAAAAGCATATGATACTATGTGGAGAGAAGGGCTATTGATCAAACTAGCTAGAATGGGAATTGGTGGGAAAATGTACAAATTTATATTAGACTTCCTTTCATAGCACACTTTTAGGTTCTGAAAATTCAGATGAGTAGCTGGGGAGCAGATAAAAAAAAAAATCTTAAATGGATATATATATAGCATTAATCAGGTCAGTTACAGATTATGGCTGGATAGTATATAGCTCAACATGCCAAACAAACTTAAGATAGAATTCAGTTTAGAGCACTGAGAATGGTCATAGGTGCTACAAAAAACAACTCCACCAAGTGCTATACTGGTAGAGACAAAAGAAGCCCCATTTACATTAAGATTCATTAAGCTGGGATTGACATATAGGGTTAGGTTGTTAGGGAGTAATAATAATAATTATGGCGTCATGCCAGGTATTGAGGAGACGCTACTGGCATATTTATGGCCAGAGGACGCGTCCTCCCTAAAGACCCCGACGTTGCCTAGTAAGCCATGCCGCACTAAGTCATCTTTAGTGGGCATGGCATACATGGCAGCGGGTCAGGCCGGGCATGTCTGAACCCCAGGGTGGATTTGCAGAAAGTAACCGCAGCGTCTTCTGTCGGGTAGCGCAGTATGCCTCTCCCCAGCGGTTGAGGGACTCACTCCAGCCCGCTCAGCGAAGACCTGAGAGGGAGAAGACAGACCTGAGGGCTGTGCTTCCTGCCCAACAGGCGTTGAAGAAGGGCGCTGTGGTCAGTCCATCAAGCACCACTATCAGATCCTCGGATGCACCCCCCGCAGCTCTCACATTGCGGGTTCAGGGGGCAGTCAGGCATGTACGTGCTGCTACTCAGGGATTTCCCGCCGCTGCAGCGTTTCAGGTAACAGAGGCTGCTACTCCAGGTCCCAGAGCCACCAGCCTCAAGCAGCTGGTCCCCTTGAGGGACTTTCTGCCCGCTTGGGAAGCTCTACCTGGCGTGTCGCACTGTCTTGTGCACCGTCCAACAAGGTTACATGTAAATGTAAATGGGCTGTACTTGTATAGCGCCTTTCTAGTCGTCCAACTACTCAAAGCGCTTTCACATTACATATCACATTTACCCATACACACACATTCATACACTGATGACAGGAGCTAACTGCCCATCAGTACAAATTAAATGAATCATTCACACACACTCACACATTTACATTTACATTTACATTTAGTCATTTAGCAGACCTCTTTTATCCAAAGCGACTTACATATGAGGAAGACAATGGAAGCAATTATAACAACACAAGGTAACAAAAAGCATGATTTTTTTAACTATTTATTTGTATGATTCAGCTGAAAATAAGTATTTGAACACCTGAGAAAATCAATGTTAATATTTGGTACAGTAGCCTTTTTTTGCATTTACAGAGGTCAAACGTTTCCTGTAGTTTTTCACCAGGTTTGCACACACTACAGGAGGGATTTTGGCCCCCTCCACACAGATCTTCTCTAAATCAGTCAGGTTTTTGGCCTGTCGCTGAGAAACACGGAGTTTGAGCTCCCTCCAAAGATTCTCTATTGGGTTTAGGTCTGGAGACTGGCAAGGCCACGCCAGAACCTTTATATGCTTCTTACAGAGCCACCTCTTGATTATCCTGGCTGTGTGCTTCGAGTCATTGTCATGTTAGAACCCCCAGCCTCAACCCATCTTCAATGCTCTAACTGAGGGAAGGAGGTTGTTCCCCAAAATCTCGCAATACATGGCCCCGGTCATCTTCTCCTTAATATAGTGCAGTCGCCCTGTCCCATGTGCAGAAAAACACCCCCAAAGCATGATGCTACCACCCCCATGCTTCACAGTAGGGAAGGTGTTCTTGGGATGGTACTCATCATTCTTCTTCCACCAAACACGTTAAGTGGAATTATGACCAAAACGTTCTATTTTGGTCTCATCTGACCACACTACTTTCTCCTCTGGATCATCCAAATGGTCATATGCAAACTTAAGACAGGCCTGGACGTGCTGGTTTAAGCAGGGGAACCTTCCGTGCCATGCATGATTTCAAACCATGACGTTTTAGTGTATTACCAACAGTAACCTTGGAAACGGTGGTCCCAGCTCTTTTCAGGTCATTGACCAGCTCCTCCCGTGTAGTTCTGGCCTAATTTCTCACCTTTCTTAGGATCATTGAGACCCCACGAGGTGAGATCTTGCATGGAGCCCCAGTCCAAGGGAGATCGACAGTCATGTTTAGCTTCTTCCATGTTCTAACAGTGGACCTTTTTCACCAAGCTGCTTGGGAATTTCCCCGTAGCCCTTTCCAGCCTTGTGGAGGTGTACAATTTTGTCTCTATTGTCTTTGGACACAACCCTCCTAGAACCGCCACCTTACTGTGGTGGAGGGGTTTGTGTGCCTGAATGAACCTAGGAGCTATGTTGTCTGGGGCTATTGCCCCTGGTAGGGTCTCCCAAGGCAAACAGGTCCTGGGTGACAGGCCAGACAAAGAGCGGTTCGAATCCCCCCTCATGGCGAAAATAAAAACTAGGTCCGTGACGTCGCCCGGTACGGCGCAACCGGGGCCCCACCCTGGAGCCAGGCCCGGGGTTGGGGCTCGAACGCGAGCGCCTGGTGGCCGGGTCTTGCCCCATGGGGCCCGGCCGGGCTCAGCCCGAACTAGCGACGTGGGGCCGACCTCCCGTGGGCCCACCACCTGCAGGAGGAACCGTAGGGGGCCGGTGCTTTGTGGATTGGGTGGCAGTCGAAGGCGGGGGCCTCGGCAACCCAATCCCCGGACGCGGAATCTGGCTCTAGGGACATGGAATGTCACCTCACTGGGGGGGAAGGAGCCTGAGCTGGTGCGGGAGGTTGAGAGATACCGACTAGAGATAGTCGGGCTCGCCTCCACGCACGGCTTGGGCTCTGGAACCCAACTCCTTGAGAGAGGCTGGACTCTCTACTACTCTGGAGTTGCTCGCGGTGAGAGGCGGCGGGCTGGTGTGAGCTTGCTTATAGCCCCCCAGCTCAGCCGCCATGTGTTGGAGTTCACCCCGGTGAACGAGAGGGTCGTTTCCCTTCGCCTTCGGGTTGGGGATAGGTCTCTCACTGTTATTTGTGCTGACGGGCCAAATGGCAGTGTAGAGTACCCGACCTTCTTGGCGTCTCTGGGAGGGGTGCTAGAAAGTGCTCCGACCGGGGACTCCGTGGTTCTACTGGGGGACTTCAATGCTCACGTGGGCAGCGACAGTGATACCTGGAGGGGCGTGATTGGGAGGAACGGCCCCCCCGACCTGAACCCGAGTGGTGTTCTGTTATTGGACTTCTGTGCTAGTCACGGTTTGTCCATAACGAACACCATGTTCAAGCATAAGGGTGTCCATCAGTGCACGTGGCACCAGGACACCCTAGGTCGGAGGTCGATGATCGACTTTGTGGTTGTTTCATCTGACCTTCGGCCATATGTCTTGGACACTCGGGTGAAGAGAGGGGCGGAGCTGTCAACTGATCACCACCTGGTGGTGAGTTGGATCCGATGGCGGGGGAGGAAGCTGGACAGACTTGGCAGACCCAAACGTACTGTGAGGGTCTGCTGGGAACGTTTGGCAGAGTCTCCAGTCAGAGAGATCTTCAACTCCCACCTCCGGCAGAGCTTCAACCTCATCCCGAGGGAGGCTGGAGACATGGAGTCCGAGTGGACCATGTTCTCCACCTCCATTGTCGACGCGGCCGCTCGGAGCTGTGGCCGCAGGGTCTCCGGTGCCTGTCGTGGTGGCAATCCCCGAACCCGGTGGTGGACCCCGAAAGTAAGGGATGCCGTCAAGCTGAAGAAAGAGTCCTATCGAGCCTGGTTGGCTCGGGGGACTCCGGAGGCAGCTGATGGGTACCGGAGGGCCAAGCGGGCCTCGGCCCGGGTGGTTGCGGAGGCAAAAACTCGGGTCTGGGAGGAGTTCAGTGAGGCCATGGAGAAGGACTATCGGTCGGCCTCGAGGAGATTCTGGCAAACCATCCGGCGCCTCAGGAGGGGGAAGCAGTGCCCTGCGCACACTGTTTACAGTGGGGGTGGGAATCTGCTGACTTCGACTGGGGACATCCTTGGACGGTGGAAGGAGTACTTCGAGGATCTCCTCAACCCCACCGGCATGTCTTCCATTGCGGAAGCAGAGGCTGGGGTCTCGGGTTGCGGGCCCGTCGATCTCCCGGGCTGAGGTCACTGAGGTAGTTGAGAAGCTCCTCGGTGGCAGGGCACCGGGGGTGGATGAGATCCGCCCTGAGTACCTCAAGTCTTTGGATGTTGTGGGGCTGTCTTGGTTGACGCGCCTCTGCAACGTCGCGTGGCGGTTGGGGACAGTGCCTCTGGACTGGCAGACTGGGGTGGTGGTCCCTCTGTTTAAAAAGGGGGACCAGAGGGTGTGTTCCAACTACAGGGGGATCACACTCCTCAGCCTCCCCGGAAAAGTCTATGCCCGGATACTGGAGAGGAGAATTCGGCCGATAGTCGAACCTCGGATTCAGGAGGAACAATGCGGTTTTCGTCCCGGTCGTGGAACACTGGACCATCTCTACACCCTCTCCAGGTTGCTGGAGGGTTCATGGGAGTTTGCCCAACCAGTCCACATGTGCTTTGTGGATTTGGAGAAGGCATTCGACTGTGTCCCTCGCGGCGACCTGTGGGGGGTTCTCTGGGAGTACGGGGTCCGGGGCCCTCTGCTAAGGGCTGTCCGGTCCCTGTATGACCGGAGCAGGAGTTTGGTTCGCATTGCCGGCAGCAACTCAGATTTGTTCCCGGTGCATGTTGGACTCCGGCAGGGCTGCCCTTTGTCACCGGTCCTGTTCATTGTTTTTATGGACAGGATTTCTAGGCGCAGTCGGGGGCCGGAGGGAGTCCAGTTTGGGGACCACAGGATTTCATCTCTGCTTTTTGCGGATGATGTTGTCCTGTTGGCTTCTTCAAATCAGGACCTTCAGCGTGCATTGGGACGGTTTGCAGCCGAGTGTGAAGCGGCGGGGATGAGAATCAGCACCTCCAAATCCGAGGCCATGGTTCTCAGTCGGAAAAGGGTGGCTTGTCCCCTTCAGGTTGGTGGAGAGCTCCTGACCCAAGTGGAGGAGTTTAAGTATCTTGGGGTCTTGTTCACGAGTGAGGGAAGGACGGAGCGGGAGATTGACAGGCGGATCGGTGCATCCTCCGCAGTGATGCGGTCGATGTACCGGTCTGTCGTGGTGAAGAAGGAGCTGAGCTGCAAGGCAAAGCTCTCTATTTACCAGTCGATCTACGTTCCTACTCTCACCTATGGTCATGAGCTTTGGGTCATGACCGAAAGGACAAGATCACGGATACAGGCGGCCAAAATGAGTTTCCTCCGCAGGGTGGCTGGGCGCTCCCTTAGAGATAGGGTGAGGAGCTCGGTCACTCGGGAGGAGCTCAGAGTAGAGCCGCTGCTCCTCCACATCGAGAGGAGTCAGCTGAGGTGGCTCGGGCATCTGTCCCGGATGCCTCCTGGACGCCTCCCTGGGGAGGTGTTCCGGGCATGTCCAACCGGGAGGAGGCCCCGGGGAAGACCTAGGTCACGCTGGAGGGACTATGTCTCTCGGCTGGCCTGGGAACGCCTCGGTATTCCCCCGGAAGAGCTGGAGGAAGTGTCGGGGGAGAGGGAAGTCTGGGCGTCTCTGCTTAGACTGCTGCCCCCGCGACCCGGCCCCGGATAAGCGGTAGAAAATGGATGGATGGATGGATGGATGTCTTTGGACAGCTCTTTGGTCTTGGCCATGTTAGTAGTTGGATTCTTACTGATTGTATGGGGTGGACAGGTGTCTTTATGCAGGTTTACGACCCCAAACAGGTTCATCTAAGTTAGGATAATAAATGGAGTGGAGGTGGACATTTTAAAGGCAGATTAACAGGTCTTTGAGGGTCAGAATTCTAGCTGACAAGACAGGCGTTCAAATACTTATTTTCAGCTCTATCATACAAATAAATAGTTAAATCATATATGATTTCTGGATTTTTTTTTTTTTTAGATTATGTCTCTCATGCACCTACGATGACAATTTCAGACCCCTCCTTGATTTCCAAGTGGGAGAACTTGCAAAATAGCAGGGTGTTAAAATACTTATTTTCCTCACTGTATATGATAAGGTGTAATACTCACCTCAGCACTCTTGTGTAGATGTTTTTATTTGAGCAGATCTCATTCAAATCCTCTATAAGCACAAGTTGCGACAGTTTTTTATACATTACAGTATAAACAGATTGATATTGTATAACTTATTTCATACCATATATTCATTCCCACAAGGCTATAGTGCTTTGGCTAGATATCCACATCTTACCAAGTTAAATCATTTGTACAGTTTCACATAAAGTGATGGATTACATGCTCCTATATCAGCTTAGAAAATTCTTCAGCATTCTGTGTGAATCAAATCCTTTCACTACTTCTTTGTTAGTTCCTGAAATGTTGGCCCTTTGAAAATACAAGTTTTTCTGTCTTTCATCTACAAATTTTAGTGTGTAGTGTTTAAATCACTGATTTTATATGTTTAAATGTTTTTGTCTTTTTTTTCAGATTATTTTATTTGTTAATTTTATCTTATCAGGTCTTAGCCTCAGTATTATGTCTTTAGCTCCTATGATAAATGACATTGTGGCTTTAGATCCGCATGATGGATGGATGGATGGATGGTCTTTATGTTATGTTAAATTGGTGCTGCACTTAATGGACACTGCTTGATCTCATGTCTCTGATGCAAACTGCTTTCAGTTGCTGTTACTTGAAGTGTTGTTTAACTGAGCTACAGTAATGTCTTTGATATAGGTTTTGAGATAAATATGTAAATTGAAGCGCTCCCCTGATTCCTCTTGATAAAGATATGAAGTATATTAGGTGCTAGAGCACATTTATTCCATTTTCATGTTCTAAGTGAACCTGTAAAGTTATTAAAGTACATCTCTCCCAAGGCTTTAAACCAATCATATCCGGCTTCTACAGAAGCTACTGGCTGTTAAGGGAATTATGATGATGATGTATATAATTTAATTATTCCCTAGAGAATTGATCTAGCTCTCCTAAACCACTTGTTTAATCATGGACAAGCTCTAAATGAGAACTCAAACTAAAATTTTCTCTTTCCCCTATCATGTCTTCACTTTCTGTGGAGCCTAAATAAACATCTGTCTGAACTCAGGAATGACAGTAAATGGAAGTTAAGTGACAACTGCCCCATTTTAAGACTGACCTAGACTCAACAGGTCTGATAACCCCCACATCCCAACATATGAGCCAAAATCACACATTGCTGTGAACTTAGAGAACACAGAGATACATTCCTGCTGCTACAGGCTACATCCACACTACGTTTCATTTAAAAATGCTGTTTTAAACGAAAATAATCTCTGTTCAGACAACCGTTTCCATACTAACACGCCTGAAAATGCATATCACATGACTAATCACGTTCACTGGGCATGCGCATGTGACAAAAATAATGAGGCAGAAAAACGTGAATGCTCTTCACAAAATCCCACAAAACATTGTCAATAGCATTTTGGTTTTGTCTTTCTTTTCCATTATAGTACTTTCAAAGTGCTTTTGTTTCTCTTTAAACAATGTAACATCCATGCAATCAATGTACAAATACTCCACAATATCATAGCATCAAGTTCACATTTTTCAATGATGCTTAGCCTACATAACGTTAAATACTGATGCTTCAAAACAAATCCATTACTGATAACAAACCTCCATCAAACAGTACTTGTAGTCACACAACACTTTTACATTCAAAGAATGTTTCCATTTCTGCTGATGTAGTCTGTGGATTTGTATGACGTTAAAGACAAGATCCTTCACTTTGGGCTCTGTACTAAGTGTTTTGATGTAGTCTGGATCCAGACAGATGCTGATGGTCTAATCTAATTTTTTTTTGGTTATTTAGCAGACGCTTTTATCCAAAGCGACTTATACACTCACATACCGAAGGCGCAGCTTCGGGAGCAATTTTGGGTTCAGTATCTTGCTCAAGGATACTTCGACACATGGCTGGGAGAAGCCGGGATCAAAACGCCGACCTTCCGATTGGTGGACGACCGCTTTTCCACCAAGCCACACCCGCCCCAGCTGACTTGTTGGATGATGACTGAAACAACTTACCAGGATAGTACATTAGCGGTTTTCTGGAGTCTTCCTTGTCACTCAGGTAATACAACATGCATGCTACCTTTGTAAATACCTCCAAGAGCACGTTAAATTTTGTGGTTGCTCCTTCCACATCTGGACATTTGAAAGTTTTCTTGCCATTCCCCAGGAACCACAACTTCATCAAAAAAAAGATCCCACCAGGCACTATCTAGCCCTTGCGCCTTCTGCCTGAGTTCTTCTGCCACATACCTATCCATACCTCGGGCTGTCTGCCTGAGGTTCCCAGCCTCGTTTCTGTCCTGCCCCCGGGCTGTTGTTAGCCTGATTGGAATGCTCCCCTGTTTTCGGTCTCTGTCGGCTGTAATGCATTATCATTAAGTCAACTACACTATTTCTGATGGAGCTGCAATAATGTATTATGTTTTGTGACATTGCAAAAGTTTGGATAATTCCCATGATTAACTGGTGATATTATGGTTTGTTGACAGTATCCAGTGGCTTACCCATAGATGCAGGAGATGTCAATGACCACATCGATCATGTCACAACACAGTTCATATGTCTGCATGTCCACTGGACTGCTGTCTGTGGCAATGTAAATCTTACTGACCACATCGAAGAGGAAGGCCTTTTCAATACCTGAGTTCTGAAAACAGAGGCAGAGACAAAGAAGAGGATCACTAAGTGAAAATCATTCATTTTACCACACCTGAGCCCTGGTGGACATTAAGACCTTTCAGTGAATAAGATTGCGTGCAGAAACAATGCGATATGACATTCAGATACAGTAAACACCTTTCTTTCACTAACTTCACAGACAGATGGTCTGATGCACACATTTATTAGTTAAGAAGGTGAAGGTGAAACTGAAAAAGACAAATAGGAACAAAGTACAAAGTGCATGAATTTACATTAACAAATTAGATAAAATAGCATAAAACAGCTGAGCTAATTTTAATTCAAATCTCACAAAATTACCATATTTTAATATTGACCTAGAAAAAAATAGGTGTGATGAAGATCAATCCAAAATCGTTTAAATAGATCATTTAGAACCAAAAATAGTCAATCAAAAAAAATGAAATATAAAGAGAGTATAGTCCACAGAGACTACAACAGATAATCCGGGGTCAGTGGCACTCTTTTTCTGAAGTTTGGGACTGCGTTCCCCATAGCATCATCTGACGTAGCGTAGAGTTCCCTTGAAAGGGAACGTCTCAGGTTACATATGTAACCATGGTTCCCTGATAGGGAACGCTGCGTCTCTGCCATACTTCCGGCATGCTTGTGAGGGGCTTTCTTCAGTCGATCAGAAGGCTGACGACAGTGAACCCGCCTGCCTTTGTAACCTCGCAGTGTCTCATTCCCTATCAGGGAACCATGGTTAGATATGTAACCTGAGATGTTTTCCCTCTCAGCCCGAGCTTCCCTGTGGAGCACCCCATCTTCCCCGTGCCTGTCAATCCTATTGATCTTTTCTGTCCCCTTTTTGAGTCTGCACTTGTGTTCACCTGTTACAGCCTGTGAACACATCTGTGTTTGGACAATACACGTCTTGTGACTGTTGTGATTTAACGTTTACAAACTGTGGTTAAGTCTAAGTTTGTCACAGGTCTGTATGCGTTTACAGTGTCATATTATGAAATGTAACAGGTCTATTTATGTATTTGAACTCCTGCTTTATACTAGACTGATGGAGAATACATCTTGTAAGATATAATCTTCTGTTAATAAAATACAATGCTCACAAGATGGCTCAGATGTGCTGTGATCCACCTCACATGTCTTAGGACCAAATTCATTAGCAGGTCCTGTAATGTGCAAGTTTAAACAGAAGATCACTGGAGGGAAAGCTTTGTTCAATTAAGTACCACCTCTTAATGACTGCTTTTTCAATTAAATTTCCGTTGGACGAGATACAGAAATGTTGTCTGTTGTCTTCAAGGCTCGATATATTACATTAGCAAGAAAAATCTCTTGTTCTGTAGCCTGTTAAAATGCCATGCAAAGTTTGGATTTTAATTTCAAGCTTTTCAAAAGCTGAAAAGGCTGCCCAGTATTGTCAAGAGCACCCATTTTTAATTAACACTTCATCTCTGAACTTTTAATTGTGTGATCACAATGGAAATAAGTCATTAGAATCGGCTTTATTGCCCAAGTATATGTACACATACAAGGGATTTGACTCCGTTTTTTTTTCCATTGCTGTCAATGTACTTGAACAGATATAGACATAACAGCTAAGAGCAAGGACAACAAGTTGAATAAATAGAAGTAAAGAATAGAGAGGACTTTATGTACACAAGTATGTGAAAAAATAGGTGTATATATAAATATATATATAAAGCACCAATAACCAACAGGATAAATAAAATGTCTATACAAGTCAAGTGTTTCTGTGAATTTAGAACAATACAAAAGTGGAAGTAAATAAACTTTGTGATTTCACAATACTATGCCTCAAACACTGGTGCAATCAATTAGATTTGACTATCAAGATTATCAAAGATAAATAAATAATGCTTTATTAATTAATTAATTAATTAATTAATATAGACCACCTTTGGATAAAAGGAAATGATAGCCAATTAACTGATTGACTGAAGATGTGTGTAAGTGTGTGTGTGCGCGTATGCGTATGCATGTCCAGGATGGCTGCTTGGACCTAAAATGGGTGTTACACTGGCGCAGGCACTGACGACATTCACTCGCGCCTATTGTCAGCCGTGCTCCGTAGAACTAGCTTAGCGCTAACTCGCTCAGTTACTTTTTAAAGTTTAGCTGTCAGACTTTGTTAATAATCCTATGCAGGATCTTGCATTGCTGCTATAAGAGTGAGAGTTTGATTCTGAAGGCTTCTTTGTTGCGGCCTTCTGCTGGCTGGCACAAGGCCAGGAGAAAGCGAGGGGCGGACGGCTTGCATCCGCTTAGGAGGGGAGCACAGAGAGAAGAGAGTGAGGGCAGAGGTCACTGACCTGTTTTAGTGACCAGGTCACTTTTGGGTCACACATCAGACTGACATCAATAGCTGCGTTTACTGTCTCACAGATTGTGGGACAAAAGGGGAATACAGTCTCTAAATCACCCACATGAACAAACTCATCCATTGAGTCCCAACATACATTTTGAATGAATATACATGGTGAAGATTATTATGTATGGTATATGCATGTATACAGGGGTGCACAGTGGCAGAGCGGGTAGAGCTCCTGTTTCCCAACAAGGAGATCATGGGTTCGAATCCCAGACCAGACCAACATCACACGATCTCTCGGGGTGGAGTCTGCATGGAGTCCCATGTTACCGTGGGTTCTCTCAGGGTTCTAAGGCTTCCTTCCAACGTCCAAAGACAAGCATGTGTAGAATAATTGGCCCAAAGTCACTGGGATAGGCTCCAGTCACCTGCGACCCCTAACGAGAACAGGTGGTAGAAAATGAGATGAGATATTTCTATATACAGTACAGCATGTATGGCTTACAGTGAAAGTGAATGATGTTATGTAAAAACGGTGTGCATTTTAAAATATAAAAATATGGACACCCACTTTAGGTCCTAGGAGAAACCTTATCAGTTATCAGTTTAGTGTTGGCAACTGGAAAAAGGACCCAAACGCAGGACTGAAGCAGGAGCACAATGATTTCAGAGAATTGCTGCTGCTCAGGAGGATCCGGGAACAGCTGCTGCAGCTCAGGTGTGTCAGGAGGCCATTCGGCCCCAAGAACCAGTTCAGGGACTGGCTGCAGCTCGGGAGATTCAGGGGACTGCAGCAGTAGCACAGAGTCATTTGTGGTAGTGGAGTTCTATGTCGGCTGCAATACATTTCATAGAGGAGACGAGCAGATATAGCACAGATCTATCCGTTCGTTACTCTTAACAGACACTCCAGTCTGCAGTGTAGTTCATACACTTCACCGATAAACCACAGAATTAGGCTTCAAGATCAAATAAACTTTTTATATCACGTCCACATTTCTGTCCATTTTCGCACGCTCCCTCTCTCTCGCTCATCCACATGAGCTCTCTCTCTCTCTCTGCTGCAAGTCTGCATCACGTTTTTTTTAATCAAAAGCTGTTTTTTATTATGCCTGGTTTTAAGGGGTGCTGCATCTCCCTCAGCACCCCTACTTCCCATGTCCATGCTCCAAACTAAAACTAATTAAAACATATCTAAGAAGCACCATGGCACCGGAGAGACTGTCAGGGCTGGCCACACTGAGTTCTGAAAATAAACACGCTGTAAGAAAACAGATACTGTATTCCTATTGCTCAGATGAACATGTATTCACAATTGATGTAATCTTTGTTGCCCTGTTTGAGAAATAATAGTTTGGCCTTAAAGGAAAAGCTTGTTCTATCTATCTTCAGCGTGCTGTTGTGAGACTGCATCACACTTCTTTGAATCAATTTATGGTTATTATAATGCCTGGTTTTAGAGGATGCTGCAACCGCCTCAGTACCCAGTCTTTCCACATCCATGGTTAACACTGTTTAAAACAATGGAATGAATTAGAACGAGTATTGTATATAAGGGGCCGTACACGTTATAATTCATTCTGGGCCTTTCGCATATCTACATTCTTCTTGCACATACATATACTCCAATAATGGCTGGGGCGTGGTCAACACGAACAAATAAAGGCTGTCCCCAAGAACAGGCCTGGGGAAAAACAAAGGGGCACCAAATTGTGTAGGTACAACCAATTAGATTGGGTTATCAAGATTATCAAAGAAAATCATAAATAATGACTTTAATGAATAGAGTCCTCGGGGCTCTTCCAAAAAAAGAGAAATGATAGCCAATTAATTGATTGAGTCTCATAAAATAGACTAAACTATTAATTTCAAACTCAGATTAATAATTAAATTAATAAATATAACCAAACGGATTTGGAGTTCAACATAGCAAAGGTTGACAAATGATTCACTCTTGCAACATTAAAAAGATCAGCATAATTACTTTATTAAAGATAATAAAGCAAAAACACACAATATGACGACTGAGTACACTAACTATAGGACAAAGAGAGACGTTTGTGTTTGTGTGTGCAGTCCCTTACCTTTGCAGTGGACCTCAGTGTCGTTACAAACTAACCAACAGGTGAAATGCGCGTAGATAATAAAGAATTAACAGGCTTGTGTAGAGATGTGTTTTGTATAGCTGGGTTAGGTTTAAAGCCACAGTTTGACATTGTTGTAAATATACTTATTCGCTTTCTTGTCAGGGGTTACATGCCAATGATCAATGCCAATCATATTTGTGCACTAAATATAGAGCAAGCAGGCTGATTTGTTGGGAGCAGTTTCATGTAGAAACTATTATATTTCTACCAATAGTTCCTATGTGAAACTGCACACAACAAGTTTTTTGGTGCTTTGAGCACCACAACCCAAGTGCCATCTGTTCAATTCAATTTAATTATATAGCGCCAATTCATAACAGCAGTTACCTCATTTGTCTATAGAGCAGGTGTACAACGTTGGGCGGCCGTGGCTTGGTGGCAGAACGGTTGCCTGCCAATCGGAATGTCAGTGGTTTGATCCCCCAGCCATTCGTCGAAGCATCCTTGAGCAAGATGCAGAACCCCAAAATGCTCCCGAAGCTGTGCCTTTGGTTTGTGAATGTTCTCATATGTAAGTCACTTTGGATAAAAGCGTCTGCTAAATGTAAATGTACTCTTTAAAATACAGATACCCAAGTCCCACAATGAGCAAGCACTACTTCCATGACAATTTACTGATTTGTGGTTTCTTTAATATTCATGTATGCTGTCCATCTAACCCAATGGCAAGGGAGTTTTTAAGCCTTCTGGACTCTTTTAATTTAATACAATCAGTACATGGTCCCACACACCATCTAGGACACACTTTGGACCTCATCATCTCCCATGGTCTCCCTGTGACCCTCAGTAAGATATGTGACCCGTCACGGAAACCAGGAGCACAAGTCGGCAGCACAACTTTTGAGCAAAATGAGAAGAAGCGTTTTTTTCAAAGTCGGTGATTTTCACTTTTAACGACTCACACACGTCATTTTTAACACTCCCCCATTGTATGAATATCTTGCAGCCCAGAGCAGTCTTTCAGACTGTAGAGGGGCTATTAAACAGGTTACTGAGTGAAGAAACCAGTCTCCTGTCATTATGTTTTTGCAACAAAATATAAAGGGCTGCCCAGAAGGCAGGAGAGTAATACATATTTTAGAATCTAATTAAAGGAAGAAAACAAGAAAAACAACCAGGATAGAACTAGAAAGAAAAAAAGGTCATCGTTAAGATCCTTTCTTTTTGGTTTTAATGAATCACTAAAAAAATTATTCCACATAAGACTTTAATTAGATCTTTAAAGTTGTTCACTCCGTTAATACTCTCCTGACCAGTTTCCAAGGGCACTGGATGCATTACACATAAACGGTCCACTCTTCTACTCTCTGGAACGACAGGAGTCCATTGTCCACATAAAAATATTCTCTTGAAACATGAGTTATTATCCATCCATCCATCCATTTTCTACCACTTATCCGGGGCCGGGTCGCGGGGGCAGCAGTCTAAGCAGAGACGCCCAGACTTCCCTCTCCCCCGACACTTCCTCCAGCTCTTCCGGGGGAATACCGAGGCGTTCCCAGGCCAGCCGAGAGACGTAGTCCCTCCAGCGTGACCTAGGTCTTCCCCGGGGCCTCCTCCTGGTTGGACATGCCCGGAACACCTCCCCAGGGAGGCGTCCAGGAGGCATCCGGGACAGATGCCCGAGCCACCTCAGCTGACTCCTCTCGATGTGGAGGAGCAGCGGCTCTACTCTGAGCTCCTCCCGAGTGACCGAGCTCCTCACCCTATCTCTAAGGGAGCGCCCAGCCACCCTGCGGAGGAAACTCATTTTGGCCGCCTGTATCCGGGATCTTGTCCTTTCGGTCATGACCCAAAGCTCATGACCATAGGTGAGAGTAGGAACGTAGATCGACTGGTAAATAGAGAGCTTTGCCTTGCAGCTCAGCTCCTTCTTCACCACGACAGACCGGTACATCGACCGCATCACTGCGGAGGATGCACCGATCCGCCTGTCAATCTCCCGCTCCGTCCTTCCCTCACTCGTGAACAAGACCCCAAGATACTTAAACTCCTCCACTTGGGCCAGGAGCTCTCCACCAACCTGAAGGGGACAAGCCACCCTTTTCCGACTGAGAACCATGGCCTCGGATTTGGAGGTGCTGATTCTCATCCCCGCCGCTTCACACTCGGCTGCAAACCGTCCCAATGCACGCTGAAGGTCGAAATCTGAAGAAGCCAACAGGACAACATCATCTGCAAAAAGCAGAGATGAAATCCTGTGGTCCCCAAACTGGACTCCCTCCGGCCCCCGACTGCGCCTAGAAATCCTGTCCATATAAGCAATGAACAGGACCGGTGACAAAGGGCAGCCCTGCCGGAGTCCAACATGCACCGGGAACAAATCTGAGTTGCTGCCGGCAATGCGAACCAAACTCCTGCTCCGGTCATACAGGGACCGGACAGCCCTTAGCAGAGGGCCCCGGACCCCGTACTCCCAGAGAACCCCCCACAGGTCGCCGCGAGGGACACAGTCGAATGCCTTCTCCAAATCCACAAAGCACATGTGGACTGGTTGGGCAAACTCCCATGAACCCTCCAGCAACCTGGAAAGGGTGTAGAGATGGTCCAGTGTTCCACGACCGGGACGAAAACCGCATTGTTCCTCCTGAATCCGAGGTTCGACTATCGGCCGAATTCTCCTCACCAGTACCCTGGCATAGACTTTTCCGGGGAGGCTGAGTTATTATGTTTTATGTAATGAAACAAAGTATCAACTTTAGTGGATTTCTTAACTAGTTTCAAGCTACAGACTGTGTTAAAATTAAGGGCTACCCAGGATGCAGCAAAAATTATTAAGTATTTTCAAAACTAAAAAAATAAGAGAGTAAAAAAGAAACATCCAGGTGTTGGGGTTCACCATGATTGAAAGTGCACCAAGTTGATGTTGGTGCAATCAATTAGATTAGGCTATCAGGATTATCAAAGATAATCATAAATAATGCTTTCATTAATAAAGACCTCGGGGCACCACCTTTTGACAAAAAAGAAATGATAGCCAATTAATTGATTGAGTCTCAAAAAATACACTATCAATTTGGAACTCAGACTTTTAATTAAATTAATCACTATAACCCAAAATTACCATTAATAGCTAGTAGGTGAAGGATTTGGAATTTAACATAGAAGAGGTTGGCAAATTATTGACTCTTGTGAGACATTAAAGAGACCACCATAATTATACACAAGCATTTATTTACAAAGATAAATAAAGCAAAAACCCACTATGAAGACTAACTAAACTACAGACAAAAGATGTGTGTGTGTGTCCGAGATGGCTGCGTGGACGTAAAATGGGTCAACAAAAGAAAGCTAACTCAAAACAGTGGTAGGCTAAGCAGAAGCTGTATGTCTAGACAAAGGGAAATTTAAAAAAGGCGGTAAGGCCATGTAAGTCAGAGGGTGACTCTGCTGAAGGCCAACTAGAGGTGTGTGTTTGTGTTCTAGCAGGTAAAGGTCTGTAAACTAATAGTGTTAAATTAAAAGGAGTTAGTTAGCATGCAAAGACCCTGAGTGTAGAATAATAACTAATATAAATTTAGCAGTGGCTACCAGAGTAACCTAGCAGATTGAAAAGGCATTACAATCTAAACTAAATCAAATCAGTAACATCACAAATGCAAAGTTAACTAAATGGTTCTGTACTTAACTATGCTAAGTGTGGCCGTCCAGAGGACGAGCATTGAGGAAAGAGAGAGAGGGCAGAGCTGACCAGTTTTGTTGACTGTGATTTCCAGGTCACACATCAGACCGACGTCAATGGCTGCATTCACTGTCTATCAGGATGGGGGGACAAAATGGAATGAGTCCTTAAATCAAAGTTCAGTTAAAATCACCCACATGAATTAACTAATCCTTTGAGTCCCAACACAGGAAAAAGTTAGAAATAAAATGATCAGTGGTAAGATAATTTTAATTTTAATCACCAATATTAGACTTTTACTGTACTTTCAAAATTGTTCAGTCACTCAAACACTTGCCTGATGAGTTTTCACAAGCACAGGATTTCAATACATTTTTCAAAGTAACTGTGTCCTTTAATTGTGTGTTGGAATGCATTTATCTGTTATCTGTTTATTCTTCAATTTAGAGGAAATGTTTTATGTCCACATCATGATCTGAAGACACATTAAAAAAATGTGTAACTCTAGCTGTGTGTGAATGTATTGAAGCCCCATTACTCACTGAAATGCGTGTAGATAATAAAGAATTTACATGCTTAGATGTATTGTGTATAGCTGGGTTAGGGTTAGGGCTAAAGCCACAGTTTGACAGTTTTTTGCTTTCTTGTCAGGGGTTACATGCGAAGATCAATGCCACTCATATTTGTGCACTAAATATAGAGCCAGCAGGCTGATTTGTTGGTGGCAATTTAATTATATCTATTATAGCACCAATTCATAACAGCAGTTATCTCAATGAATTTGTTCTATAGAGCAGGTGTAGAATGTACTCTTTAAAATACAGATACCCAAGTCCCACAATGAGCAAGCACTTGGTGATCTACTTCCATGACAATCTAATGATTTGTGGTGACTTTAATATTCATGTACGCTGTCCATCTAACCCAATGGCAAGGGAGTTTTTAAGCCTTCTGGACTCTTTTAATTTAATACAATCAGTACATGGTCCCACACATTATCTAGGACACACTTTGGACCTCATCATCTCCCATGGTCTCCCTGTGTCCATCAGTTAGATGTGTGAACCATCACGGAAACCAAGGACACAAGTTGGCAGCACTACTTTCGAGCGAAATGAAAAAGATTTTTTTTTGGAGATTGACAGGGCGTGTCATTGTCTGTGTTTATTTCCATACTGGATAAGCCGGCTTTTGTTTCTTTGTTATTGTCCCGCCCTCCAAGGGAAGCGTGGCTACTTATTATGCAGCGCTCTGGCCGGCTGTAGCGGATATCAAAATTCAATGAAGATGGATGCCGCAAAGAATATCGCAGACGAGCTGAACCGTGGCCATTACACAAAAAATGTTTTGAAGTACTTCTTCGATGCTTACAAACAGGCACTCAATGATTCTGAAGACGATCTGAGCAACGATGAAAGCAGCATAATAAGACTGAATAATATCCCTAATCTATAACTGAGCAAAGATGAAGACGAGGAAGAATGTATCGGGCTGGCATCAGACGAGTTGAACCGTAAGATATCAGAGGCTATATCGATAGTAACATTTGATGCGAATAAAGACAGAGAAATGGGGAAAATCCGTAACTTTGACTGTAAATGCTACACGATGAGAAAAGAGAACTCTCTGCATGGGAGACAGTCCTGTAGTCAGAAGCTTTCTCCAGACATTATGTACAATATACGGCTGGATTCTTTAGCTGCGGAAAAAGAGTGGCAGGACATGAAAATTATTGGACATTTAGAGGCAAATAGACGCACACTGCAAACTACAGAGATGGTTACATCCACAAAGAAGACCCCGACAAAGAGAAAGTGTGTCCAAACGACTTATTTCATTGGTGGCAATGAGATCTGCAAGAATACTTTTATGTTTCTTATGGGGTGAGCTTCCATAAACATCAAAGTTTGTCGTTTTGTGTTCATTCTAAGAACATGTACACTTTATCTCATGTTTAGTCCATGTTAAGACCGTCCCATACCTACCTACATTTTTATCTAATTTTAGACCCGTCTCTCACTTACCATTTTTATCAAAGGATTTTAGGAAAAGTCGTTTTATCTCAGTAACAGCCTTTTTTAGGACACACCATAGCAATGAGTTTGCACTGCTGAAAGTCCATAACGACATCCTTCTATCCCTTGATGCCAAAAAATCTGTGCTGTTGGTGATGCTGAATCTTACAGCAGCTTTTGACACTGTGGACCACTCGGTCCTTATTGTCCGCCTTGCTCAACAGGTTGGCCTCCAGGGCTCAGTCCTGCAGTGGTTCTGCTCCTACCTGAACAACAGGGGTTTTGTTGTTCTGGTTGATGATTTTTTGTCGTCCGCTGCTCCTCTGTCCTCTGGAGTGCCACAAGGATCCATTCTTGGCCCTGTTCTCTTTTCACTGTACATGCTGCCTCTTGGTTCCAATTGCTAAGCACAATCTTTCCTTCCACCTATACGCAGATGACCTCCAGGTCTACATGCCCGTGCTTCCAAATGATGGTTCAGTTGTGGACTCTCTGCATAGCTGCATGTCTGATATAAAACAATGGCTTTCACGAAACTTTCTTCATCTGAATGAGAGTAAAACGGAAAACATTATTTTTGGTTGCTCTGTTTTCCACCACAATACAACATCAAACACAACCACTCAAGTCAGTGAGGCCGTAAAGAATCTGGAGGTAATTTTTGTTAGAGATCAAATTTTTTATGAACAAATTAATGCTTTAGTTAAAGCAAGATTTTTCCAGCTGCGACTTTTAGCCAAAGTGAAGCCCTTCCTGTGCCCCAGTGATCTGGAAAAGGCAATTCACGCTTTTATCAGCTCACGCATTGATTACTGTAACGCTCTCTATATTGGCATCACACAGTCTTCACTCCATTGACTCCAACTGATACTGTCATGTTCCTACCTGTTCTCCCTGTGTGCCTCTCTCCCCCCTCCATTGTGTGTGTGTGCGTGTGTGTGTGTGCGCATGTGTGGTGATTCAATGGTGGTTGAGGCGCTTTGGCACAGCTGCAGTGCTCTCTGCTGATTATCCCGGGCTGTACACCCTGAACCGCATCCAGGTCGTTAAGCAGAGGATTTAAGTCTCCCAGAGCCCAGCACCAGTTCTTCAGTTTACCTCTGTGGTAACCTCACGGCCGTTCATCCACGCCGTTTCACCGCCTGCCTCACCCACGACTACTACAGCCCTCGCTCTGCTTCTTGCTGTACCTCCCCTGATCCCTCGTCCTCCCCTATCCTCAACCATTAATAAACATTTATTGTTCAACGTCATCTCCGTCTCTCTCGAGTCTGCATTCTGGGTCCTCTAATTCCGTATACCCCCCTAACAGGTACAAAATGCACCTGCTCGCCTTCTAACTAATACATCCAGACACAGCCACATTAGCCCAGTTCTCTGTTCCCTCCATTGGCTCTCAGTTCGTTACCGTGTTGATTTAAAAATGTTAATTTTAAAACTTTTAATGGCCTTGCACCACTTTACTTATCTGAAATTTCAAGTGTCCAGCGTCCCCACAGAGCCCTTCCTTCAGCTGACCAGATGAGACTAGTTGTTCCGAGGTCCCGGTACAAGCAGTGGGGCGATTGTTCATTTCTGTTGCTGCTCCAAAACTCTGGAACACTTTATCTATAGACCTGTGTGTTTTCACAGACCTGGGGTCTCATTTATAAAACTGTGCGTAGGATGCCTACTAAAAGTTTACGTGCGCCCAAAAGGGCGTGAAAAAAAATCCGATTTATAAAATTGTGCGTAGCAATGCTCCCTTTATAAATCACGGATCACCCGCAGATGTGCGTATGTGAACCAGCCTCATATCCCCCACTGTACACGCCCATTTTTAACCATAATTAGTCAATGCAAATCACCTCATGATTGCTGATTGGCATGTAAATGAGAGTGGAATCCCATATGCACCTGGAAAACTGGCATGTGATCCACCAATTAATTAATCCAACATGTATTTCTCTTAATTTGAATAATGGCGACAGGTGAGAAAAGAGGAAAAAAACTTAATTTCTCAGACACTGAGATTGAAACACTTGTAGGGGAGGTGAAGGCTCGGAAAACTGTGTTATTTGGTGGCTACAGCAGTGGGGTCACTAATAAAAAGAAGCAGTGCGATTGGCAAAGTATTGCTTCTGCTGTCAATTTCGTCAGTGGGACAGGATGGACAGTTGCACAATTAAAGAGAAAAGTGTCCTCCCACCGCCAGAGCGTAGCTGCAACTGGTGGGGGCCCAAGTACAACTGATCTCACATCAGTGGACAGCAAAATCGGGGCTATAATTGGGTAGGTAGGCGTGTGTGGGATTGTGTCGGATAAGGAGGGAGACACTGACATGACTGAAACCACAGAGGAGCAAGGTTAAACAGATTTTAATCATTAACGCTGTACATTTGCAGACTTTGACATTTTATGATATATGTACATGAAAATATTTCGTTTTTACACTGTGTTCTGCAGTTCTCTAATAAAAGGGTATTTCATGCTATTCTGTATCACATGTAGTCGCGCCATCTCCTCCTGCGCTCGCGTTGTGGACAATGTGACCGTAAGGCAGCGCTGATTATTATTATTTTTTTTTTTTTAATACATTTTGAATCCCGTTTGAATTTTACTATATATAAAACAATTGGCACAAATAACACTGTTGGATTTAATCTTCATGATAATGTGGTATGAAATGGAGTGAAAATTAAATGTCATGAATTCTTATAATCGTTCTTCTCACATTTATTTTCTACAATCTAAGGATCTACAATCTTCAGTTCACGACCTCACCATCTGTGTTGCCAATTCCCTTTGTCTCCAGAATGTGCGTACGCACAGCTCAAAGTTTGCTTAAAGGTCCGCACATTCTCCCGTTAAGTTTGTTTTCTATAAATCATAACCTTTGCGTGGGAACTGGCGTACATGAGTTTCCAGCCCCATTTTGTGCATATGCACGCTTTAAAAATGAGGCCTGTTCAAGTCCAGGTTAAAAATGTACTTATTTAGACTGGCTTTTAACACAATGTAGTACTGTGTCACTGTCAGATTTATAGCTTGTTTTGTGTATTATTGTGTAATTTTTTTCCCTTTGGCTATTGTTTAACGTATTTTTAGATTTTATACTGCAAATTTTCTTCTGTTTTAAATGCAAAGCACCTTGGTCTTCCTTTTGGTTGTTGGAAGGTGCTGTACAAATATAAATTGAATTGAATTATATTCCCAAAAGGCAGACTCTCTACGGCCAATATTTTCAAAACTTGTTAACTCACACCAAAACAATCAAGATGGATATATAGCACTGCAGGTAAGAGGACCAATATGTATTTTTGATTTTGGAGTGAACTGTCCCTTTAAGATAAACTTACTGGCTGCTGTCTCTAATTTAAAATGTGTGTATAGGTATGATAATGGTATTGATATTCTCATATAACGCTCAGCAAGAAAGTCATTTTTAGCAGGGAAAAGCTTAAAGGAGGATCACTACTCACTGCCATTATATATAGTGTATAGAGTTATAATGTGGAGTTATGTAGATGTAGATACTTATATTATAAAATGATGATGCAAATCATCAAGTGTTAAAATTGCTGATATACTGTTGGTTGTTCATGGTATGTGTTGACAGTTGCAACGTTTAACAAACTTGTATCATACATAATATTTTTATGTCAATATAATTAATATATTCATTTTCATAAGCTATCAGGTTATGAAATTATTGCAAAACAAAAAAAAATTGAGTGAGAAGAATTGTTGGTTGAGGATGTTGGAAGACACAACACTGGCTCAGAAGAAGAGGTCCTGTTCAAAAAGTACTCAGATGCAGATGCAGCATTCTTGTATATTACTTCTTCTCAGGCGGACAGCCTAAGAGTTGGCCAGGTGAGCAGAGCAGGTCAGGGAACCGACCAGGAGGCAGAGCTGAAGGGCTGAGCAGGTCCAAAGGGATACCAGACGCACAGAGCAGCTCTAGAGGTTGGTGACGACGGTGAAATCCCTCTGGAGGTCAAACAGGATGCTGGCAACAACAGAAAGTCTTTGGAGAAGACCAATGGGAAACACAGACATTCATCAAGAGGCTGATGGCGAAAACAGAAGTCATCAGGAGGCTGGAGGCAAAACCCCCCAGGAGACTGGCGGTGAAGGCGAACCCATCTGGAGGCAGGCGGTGACCCTTGGAAGGCTGGTGGTGAGGCTGGAGATCAGGAACTGGATTTAACGACTGGAGATCAGAGCAAGAGGCTGACAACTGGTGTGCAGGACTGGAGGGTGGCGACAAGGCAGCTGGACTGGAGGCTGGTAGCTGTCAGTTTAAGAAGACAGTTTAGGAAGCTGCAGCAGTACAGAGATCTTAGGGGATTGGGAGCGAGGCAGCGGTGAGGATGTGCAGCTTGGCCACCCAGTGGTGGGTCAACAAACTCAAAGGCGGAATGTTTTATGGGGAGCTCAGGGAACATGACCCAGCAAGCTGCCATCAACACTTTGGCCAGGGCTGGATCCTCCTCATGGAGGGACCTAAAAAAGCTGATTATAGTCCCTGAGTCATTAGGATGGATAAATGGCTAATTGGTGCTTGCTCGGTATTTTCTGGGTCCATAGCTGGCCAGTTCATACTGTAATGCCTCTAACAAAAGAACAGGATTTTAAACCCAAAAATGCAGATACTGAGGCGGAACTAGCACTGAACACAGGAAGGACACAGACTTAAATACACACACACACGCACACACACACGAGACGACACAGGTGGAAACAATCAGGGCAATAACAGACAGGAAGCAAAACCACCCGAGACACAAGAAGCAGAACATTTACTAAAATAAAACAGGAAATGACTGACCAAAAACCCAAAACCATTAATAGGCGGCGGCAGCAGCACTGGACGAGGCGGCAGCGGCGGCAGCTCCGGGGGTCCCAGCTCCGGGAACAGGAGTTCTGGGACGTGCTGCAGCGGCGAAAGTTCTGGAAGGGGCGGCGGCAGCCGTACGGGTGGCCCCGCCGGGAGTCCACAGGGCGGCGGAGGCAGCTCGGGTAGCCCGGACGGAGGCAGCTAGGGAGGCAGCTTGGGTGACACGGGCGGAGGCAGCTCGGGTGACACGGGCGGAGGCAGCTTGGAACGACCAGGCGGAGGCAGTGGAAGGTTGCTGCTCGGCGTGGTGTGGAGGCGGCTGCTCGGAGTGGGGGCGAGGGACAGAGGGCTGCACGGAGTCGGGGCGAGGCGGCGACGGCGGCGGCGGATGCTCTGGCAGGTCCTGCCAGAGCACCTGCCAGAGCATCCATAAGAAGATTAAGTGCCACTATCTAATTGAAGATTGGTTTAAGGCCAAGTGAATAAAGAAACTGAACTATAAACTGTTCGAGCATTTTATCATTAAAGCTCATTTATATGGCAGATGACACTAAAGCTAACCTTAAATTTGCATGGGACAATACACAATACAGACAAGTAAAACAAGCAAAAATAAATAAATATTACATGGACGCTGAATAAGATTTCAACTAAAACAAACGTCGGGCCTGTTTTTTAATGAATGGGATCAGATGATGTAAATGGCTACATGTATAAAGTACTTTACAATTTTTGACTCTTTTTTCACCCATTCACACACACACACAATGGCATTGGGCTACCTTGCAAGATGCTGGCCTGAATATCGGGAGCAATTTGGGGTTCAGTGTCTTGCACAAGGACACTTCAACATGTCGACAGGATGTTTGCAAATATTTGATTCAGTATGACAGTATATAACATATGACTGTATATAACATAAATGTGGCTCTATGGGCTCTTTGGCAATACAGCTATGAGTTAAGTAAGTAGCCTACCACAGAAGTGTTAGGGATCTTAGTGGTTTGGTGGCCAAAGGCATGTAGCAGAAATTCCGAGTAGCTGGCACTGTAACAGTCAGTGATGAATGTGTGTCAGAATTTGCTTATACGCTTTGGTCTTCTCATTAATGAATAAAAAAAAGCGTAGGATAAAATTCAGAAAATCACTGTTGGCATTCCATGTAATGTCGGTATTCATGAAATGCAATCAATATATCTGTTTTGTTTTGTTTATCTGGATTGTAAAGTAAAGGAGGACATACATATGCAATATTAAATGTGGGTAAATAGAGAAGCACCTTGATGTAAGGTTTCCATAGAGATTTGACTAAATCTCTTTAGTCTTTTAGATAAATTCAGCAGCAGAATTACTCACAGATATGAAGATGTTGAGCAGGTTTTCCAGTGTGGGCAACTGTGGGATGAGCTTCTGGACCACTTTACTGAAAGCCTCGAATATGGAGTGGTCGTATATGCTGGTTAAATAGAAGCTGTGGAGATCAGAGAGAAGAATCAGAATAGATTTCAAAAGCAAACTACTCCACAGATCATTCCTAGCTTTATGCAGATGTGGACAGAGAACAAGGACTGTCACCAATCAAAAGATTAGTATTTCGAGGTCATCACCACATTTCTAGATAGTATTGCATTCCGAAGAACTTTGCCTAAACATAGTCTTAAAATAGCAAAATTAAGATTTATTAAATCAGTAAATGTGAACATTGGTCGGTACCAAAAAAAGTATTGAAGTTCAATAGCCCAGCTTAAGTGGGTCTCGAGTTCTAAACGTATCAAACATGTCAAGGACTGTAAAGATTGTCCCTGTGCTCTGCAAACGAACAATGTCTGGTGGTACCATGCCAAAAAGGAAAAAAATCACTCTCGCGCACTTTCTCTGGATCCATTCCACATTTGTGGAATGATCTGCCTCCTCCTACAAGATCAGCAGATTCTGTAGCCACCTTTAAAAAGCACCTGAAAACGCATCTCTTCCGTCCACACCTAACTGACAATCACTAACTTCTTTTTCCTTTCTATCTCTTTTCATAAAAGAAATAAAATTTAAAAAATTAAAAAACCTTCCTATCCTTAGCTTTGTATACTGTGCTGAGCTTTAACAGACTCATTTTTGATGCACTTTTTGTTAGCTTGTGTTGATATAATTTCTTCCATTGTATTCCTCATATATAAGTTGCTTTGGATAAAAGCGTCTGCTAAATGACTAAATGTAAATGATTTATGATCAATGTATAATTTTATAAATACAGTATCTATTTAATCCATATACATTGTGAGACCAAAAACAGTCCATAAGCTGCAGGCAAAGCCCACCTCAGGTGTATTCGTTCTAGTCCTGCATCTGCGAGGTCATCGTTGGCTCGTTTGTGAATGTCCCTTTGCTTCTCGATCTTATGGTCATTTGACAGGCCATCTACTTTGTGAATGAACACCTCGAAGTTAATGTCTGGGTTGACTTTGTAGGCCCTGGTCACTGTGAGATGCAGTCTACTCAGAGCCTCCACATAGTCATCCTATCATAAGGAAGAGAAAAGATTTACACCACATAGTAAGCAATGCCATCTACCGTTCAGTTTCTTTGGTTTGAACTACAAAGCTTTTCTTTGGTGAATTTGTTAATGATGTGTAAACAGTCTGGCCAATATTGTTAACACATTTTATCATAGATTTATCATATCCATGTATGTCAGTTGATAAGGAACAAGAAATGTCAATACAGAAATGTCTCAGATATGTTTGAGGTAATTTAGAGATAGTACATCCATTCCAAGGTTGTCCATCAGAGAGCACTAAAAAATTACATTTTACACTTTGGAATCCAAGTTAACAAGTAAACTTTTGTGCACTGTTTAAGAAATGATGGCAAGGCCACAACCATATTTTGTCTAAGCAAAAATATTTTTATTGATGCATGACATGGTTGTTTCTGTAAAAGGCAAGCATCCTCATCTGTAGGGATGGATACTGTTAAAATGTTATTGATTCCCGTATCAATACCGGTACTGCTTATTGGTAAATTCATTCAAATTCAATTCTCTTCATTTTAATGTCACTAGAAATAGTGACTTTATGTTATTGTGCACATCAGTACTGCCTGTCAAATCAAGCCTGAAAAGACAAGGGGTTGGAGTTGATTTAAAAGTAGGCAAACTGAAAATGCTGAACATTAAACAAGTGAAGGAAGGAAGTTCAAATACCAAACAGCAACACTGACTGCTGCAGGAGTTTATCGGTATAACGGTTCTGACCAGTCAGGAACCAGTACCAGTCCCAGTCGGTACCCATCCTTACTCATCTGTCAGCTCCAGCTGCTGAGTTCACACCCCAACCCTGGTCCTACACCTGTCATGGATGCTAATGTGAGCAGCTTGTCACCCTGTTCACTACATTTTATACAGCAGTGACTACACTGCTGATTTATTACTTTTGTAATAATGGTATCACTTGAATAATGTAATAAGAAATCTTATACATCATAAACCCGGAAGTCGGCCATATTGGCGATACTGAACGTAAACAATGCCACTGAACCGAACGGAAATCGCAAACCTTTGCTGATTATTTCTGCTGAAAATGGTCAATTATTGTCGTGTTTTAGGCTATACTTATCGGTCCGACCAGGAAAAACATTTGAAGTTTTATATACTGCCAAAAGTAGTAACAAATCAAGGAGAAGAGTGCAAAAAACTGTCTGAGGAAAGAAGTGTTTCTGGTTGTTGGTCAGACTGAACCAGGATTTCAAGGGCAAGAATCTTGACAACATTCGCGTTTGTTCTTCTTAATTCTTGTCAACTAGGTGACATATTAGGCTACTATCTTAACAAATTGTGTAGTGTAATAGTATACTCTCATATTGATATTACGTTGCTGTTTGTTATTTCTTGGCTAAAAATCAGATTCTAATCTCATTTCTTAACCTTCTCCAACAGTACAAGACTTGCTTATTTTCTGTAAAATGTTACTGAAATTTAGTTAATGGTGCTATATTTATTATTACTGTATTCTAGGTAAAAGATCTGACCTGTAAACAGATTGGGTGCCATGCGTTAATATGAACGGAAAACAAGAACCACGATCACCTGACTCACTAACGTCACGCTACAAACGTTGTGTAAATCGAACCTAGCAGAAACACAAGGATGCTACTGCCCATTCTTTGCTTCTTGTTTTCATGATTTAGACATAATAAATTAGTCTTCAGTGGTATATTAACCATGCAATCCATGCTGTTGTTTACATCCGAGTATCTCCAATATGGCCGCGCATCCGGGTAACTGACCAAACCGTGACGTAGGTGCAAACCCTCTATAGGATTGATTACTTATAACTTATGCAGACGGCGGGGGCTTTGCGGAAGAGCATGTTGTCCACCAATCGGAAAGGTCAGAGGCTCTTTCCCGGCTTCCCCCAGCCCACATGTCGAAGTGTCCTTGAGCAAGAAACTGAACCCCAAATTGCTCCCGAGGGCAGTGCCTTTGGTGTGTGAAAGTTGAGAATGATCAGATTACCCTGTACTGATGATGGGCAGTTAGCTCCTGCCATCAGTGTATGAATGATTGAATGAATGTGATATGTAGCGCTTTGAGTAGTTGAAAGACTAGAAAGACGCTATACAAGTACGGTCCATTTACCATTTATATAATATGGCTTTGTGGCCTGACCTGTGAGTCGATGACAAAGATTAGTGCACCGGTGCCTCTGAAGATCATTTCATAGTCAAAGGTGGGGTCGAAGAAGTCGATCTGGCCAGGAAAGTCCCAGATCTGGAAGCTGACGAAGGAGCTGCTGGAGACATCCTCTCTGCAGATCTTATTGGTGCTTTCCAGGAACAGGGTCTCATTGGGCAACATTTTATGGAAAACCACCTTCTGGATGGAGGATTTCCCACTCCTCCGCAGGCCCATCAACAGTATACGAGGTTTGACCTCTCCATTTAGAGAATCACTGAAGCCCGACACTAAACAAAAGCAAAGGGACAAAGGCGTGCTAAATTACGTGGGTAAACCAATTCCACACTACTGAAGTTTCTCCGAACTGACCCCTCAACAAATATGGTGGCAGTGTCACTTTTACTTTCAGCCATGCTTGTTGCTTCTTTAGTCATGGTGTAAATACATAAACACATCCCAATATCATTATCATGATCTATATCACATTAAAAATCATACTGGTATTATCATGAACAATATGGTATGGCTGACCCGTGATACGTGAGTCTATGTGGCCATGCATATTGCCAGGCCATTCCAGGCTATAGCCCCAAAGATTTGTTCTTAAGCCCCGAATAATTCTCCATTTTGTGGTTTGTCACTAAAGAGGACGGCAGTGTTGTAATTGTGTACATTCATTAAATGCAACGGAGCGGAGGCAAGACTAATCAGAGAGGGTTTACAGAAAATACTCATGTCTTGTTGGCTAACATGTCTGTCAACTCTTTACAGCAGTGGCACAAACTTCCTCTCATGCTGAGTTAGGAAAACATCTGTAAATGTCTTGAGCTGTGGAAAACCAGTCTTTACCAAATCAATTCACAAATTACAAAATACCAAGGCAGAGGTATCCAAAACGTAAGACGGAGACAGGGTTCAATATCCAAAAACTAGGTAAATTACACTATAGAAACTTAGGTACTTGCAATGCTAGGACTCTCAAACTAAACAGGCAAGACAAACTGGTGACAGACAAGGGGAGCAAACAGACTAAATACACAAGAAAGCAACAAGGGCCAGGTGAGTTCAATCAGGTAATCACACAGGCGGGAGACACCGGAGGGCAGGGAACATCTGAAATGAGAGACAAGGTTGAGTACAACAGAAACTGGAACTGCTACTAGAATTAAAACAGAGAAAACATAACTTAACTAGGGCTGGGATGTCACAGGCAAGGTCCAAGAGAAACAAATAGAATACCAATAGAATACACAGGAGACAAATGCAGGGACACTTAATAATAATAATAATACATTTTATTTGTATTGCACTTTACAAAAGTGTTACAGAGGATCTAGTAGTAAAATTAATAATAATAATAATAATAATAATAATAAGTAAAAATAATAAAACCTACATAAAACATATAAACCTACAAAAAACGTACAGAAAGCACATTTACTGGTAAGCTTTTGTAAAAATATGTTTTTAGATTTCATTTAAAAACATGTGTAATCTGTGGGGCACTCAGGTAGTCTGGGAGGGCATTCCAAAGCCTAGGAGCAGTCGATGAATAGGCCCTACCACCCATGCTGCAAAGCTTTGTTCTGGGAATTTGGAGGGTGTTTGTGTTTGCAGAACGAAGGGTACGTGAGGAGCTCGGGCGGGTAAGAAGTTCGTGTAGGTAAGGGGGGCTTGTCCGTGAATGCACTGGTGGGTGAGGAAGGAAACTTTATATTCAATCCTGAGCGGGACAGGGAGCCAGTGAAGAGAAAAAGCTCATATTTCCCTGTATAATATGACCTCTTTCTATCAGCTGCTGTGTGTCTGAGGTGTATACACAGATTTTCTTTATTGTTTGCTTGATTTTCAGATACATTTTCAACATACGTGAATAACCATAATTATAACCATATAACATCAAACACAAATTTAACTGTAGAATTTGTCAAAAAACTAATTTTATTGGCGACCCACTAAATTTCCCTGGGAACCACAGGTGGTCATTTGACTGAAGTCAGAGGGAAGTCTGGGTGTCTCTGCTTAGACTGCTTCCACCAGCAACCCTGCCCCGGGCAAGAGGAATAAGATGGATGGATGGATGGCACTACTATCCATCCATCTTCTTCCCTGGGTTGTGGGGGCAGAAGTAGAGTAGAGACGCCCAGACTTCCCTCTCCCTAGACACTTCCTCCAGCTTTTCCGGGGAAATGCAGAGGTGTTCCCAGGCCAGCCGAGAGACATAGTCCCAATAGTAGTAGACTATGTTACCACTGGATAGTAGTGGTAATAGTAATATTAATAAAATAATAATAATAGGAATAATAGTAAAAACACTGGAAAGAACCCCGCCTGAGGCCCGAAGTTACTGGGATAGGCTCCAGTCACCCGCGACCCCCAACAGGAACAAGCGGTAGAAAATGACTGACTGACACTGGAAATAGTAGAGAGGTGCATCATGGGGAATCTTCTGGTAGTCTAGGCCTATAGCAGCATAACTAAGGGTGCTTTTGCACCTCTAATTCGGTTCATTTGGTCCGAACCAAGGGCAAACAATTATACATTGTAGCATTTTTCAGCTTTTTTGGTTCGTTTTCACACCACACTGATTGCTTTGGTCCGATCCAGTTGAAACAAACCTAAATGCAGTCACATGGCAACATCCACATCACTCATTTGCCATGGCATATTTCCTCGCCAATGTCCTCGGCGCGAGAATCTGCAGGCCAAAAATTAAGTCATCGTGACTTTTGCTTTGGGCTGCAAGCTTGGTAGTGCAACTCTGATTTTTTGTAACTAGGTGTCCAGGACATGCAGTGTGCTTTTCATTACAACATGGACGAAAAGCAGGTTTGCCTCTACAAACACTATCGACTATCTATTTCTGAAAGACCACAGGGACAGCCAAATGACTCTCAATTCATAGAGAGAGATTACTACCACAATGCAAAAGATAAGTAGTTTTGTAGGAAAGTATGAGGGACTGCCATGCCATTTTCACAGTAACACTCGTTGACTGCTTGAATATTCGCATGATATTATTTGTTTGTACGCCCCCTGGCGTGTCGGAGAAGATTTTAACGGACAGCTCGGTTATCACAAAACTCTGTGCTTGCTCGCAACACTTTGGAGGCACGTGTGAGTATAAACAGAGCTTAAAAAATAACCAAAAGAGCAGGGCAATGGCGAGCTGAGAGCAGTCGGAAACGTGGTTACACTTTTCAAAACTGCTACTGATCAGAGGAAACACTACTGATTTCCTCAATTTAACAAATCAATTTTAGTTCATTTCAGTGGCCCACTATAAGCATGATGTAGTTCAACTTTTAGTCAAACCTATGCAGTTCTGAGGAAACACATGGTCAAACGCATGACTTTCTTCATCAGCAGTATGTTTTATAAAATTGCCCAGAAAACTCGGGTTTAAATCAATAATCCAGTCTGTTCTCTATAGAAGCGTATTGGGGACAGGGACATAATCTAAGTGATGATGTAAACTTGAAAATTAAAATGTAATTCCACAATAGCAATATCATTTTTCACATTTTGTTTGAGTGAAAATGAAAATGCAATAATCTAATTTTCATTTTCACATAACTATATGGGATTTCTATGACTATATTTAAATGAAAATGGAAAAGCTGTTGGACATTTAATTTTCAGAGTTGTAGCCCACTGTTCTTCTTTTTTTCCTTTCGACTGTTCCCTTTCAGTGGTCGCCACAGCGAATCATGTCCCTCCATCTAACCCTGTCCTCTGCATCCTCTTCACTCACCAATTAACTTCATGTCCTCTCTCACTACATCCATAAATCTCCTCTTTGGTCTTCCTCTACACCTCCTGCCTGGCAGCTCCAACCTTAGCATCCTTCAACCAATATATTCACAGTCTCTTGTCTGAACATGTCCAAACCACCTCAATCTGGCCTCTCTGGCTTTATCTCCGAAACATCTAACATGAGCTGTCCCTCTGATGTACTCATTCCTGATCCTGTCCATCCTCTTCACTCCCAAAGAGAACCTCAGCATCTTAAGCTCTGCCACCTCTAGCTCTGCCTCTTGTCTTTTCTTCAGTGCCACTGTCTCTAAGCTGTACAACATCGCTGGTCTCACCACTGTCTTGAACACCTTTCCTTTCATTCTTGCTGATACTCTTTTATCACACAACACACCTGACACTTTTCTCCACCCGTTCCAACCTGCTTGCACTTGCCTCTTCACCTCTTTTCCACAGTCTCCATTGCTCTGAACCGTTGACCCTAAGTACTTAAAGTCCTGCACCTTCTTCACCTCTGCTCCCTTTAACCTAACCGTTCCACCTGAGTTCCTTTCATTGACACACATGTATTCAGTAGCAGACCTCCATCTCTCTAGATTTTCCTACACCAGCTCCCTGCTCTCATTACAAATCACAATGTCATCTGCAAACATCATAGTCCGTGTCTAACCTCATCTGTCAGCCTGTCCATCACCAGACCAAACAAAGAAGGGGCTCAGAGCCGATCCTTGATGCAGACCCACCTCCACCTTGAACTCCTCTGTCACACTTACAGCACACCTTACCACGGTCTTACAGCTCTCATACATGTACTGCAATACTCTAACATATATCTCTGCCACTACAGACTTCCTCATACAATACCACAGCTCCTCTCTCGGCACCCTGTCATACGCTTTCTCTAAATCTACGAAGACACAATGCAACTCCCTGTGACCTTCTCTGTACTTCTCCATCAGCATCCTCAAGGCAAATACTGCATCTGTTGTACTCTTTCTAGGCATGAAACCATATTGCTGCTCACAAATCCTCACCTCTGCCCTCAGCCTAGCTTCCACTACTCTTTCCCACAACTTCATTGTATGACTCATCAGCTTTATTTCTCTGTAGTTGCCACAGCACTGCACATCTCCCTTGTTCTTAAAAATTGGCACCAGTACACTTCTCCTCCATTCCTCGGGCATCCTCTTACTCTCCAAGATCTTGTTAAACAAACTAGTCAGAAACTCTACTGCCACCTCTCCTCACTTCACTCTTGCTAATCTTTGCTACTTCCTGCCCCACACCAGTCACCTCTTCTACTCTTCGCTCCATTTAATTTTCCTCATTCATCAACTCTTCAAAGTACTCCTTCCATCTTCCCATCACACTCCTGGCACCTGTCAATACATTTCCATCCTTATCTTCAATCACCCTAACCTGCTGCACATCCTTCCCATCTCTATCTCTTTGTTTGGCCTTTGCCACCTCTACCTTCACCTTACGCTGCATCTCCCTGTACTCCTTGTCTACTCTCTTCAGTCCTCTGTGTCCCACTTCTTCTTTGCTAACCTCTTTCTCTGTATACACTCCTGAACTTCCTGGTTCCACCACCAAGTCTCCTTGTCTACTTTTCTCTTTCCAGATGACACACTGAGTACCCTCCTACCTGTCTCCCTGATCACATTAGTGCAGTCCAGTCCAGTCTTCTGGGAGCACTTCCTGACCACCCAGAGTCTTTCTTAGCTCCTCCCTGAAAACTACAGAGCTTCGTCCTCTGCTCTGCCTTTGTCCTCTTCATCTTCCTCACCACCAGAGTCATTTTACACACTACCATCCTGTGTTGTCTGGCTACAATATTCAAATATTCAAATGTTTCAAAATGAAATATAAAGAATGTAACCTGATATTCCAATTATGTAACCAATATTTAAGTTGTGGTTCACCTGGAAGATGTGGTGAGTTGTTGGTTGACGTGATTAGTAACGACACACTAGAATGTAAAGACATAATATAAAACAATTTTTCTGTGTACAAATAAATGTTCTTTAGGTGAGGAAACCATGTGGAATCAGTGGGTGTTGAACATGAGGAGAAAGAAACGGATTCCTTCTGGCAGTTCGTCCTCTCACTTCACTCTGCAGCAAGCACTTTGAAAAAAAGCTGCCAAAAGCTAAGGAAATTTGAACCTGGATACTTACAAATCAATTATTTCTCCAATATTATCTTCTCTGCACTGGCTCCCTGTGAAATCCAGAATATAATTTAAAATCCTTCTCCTCACCTACAAAGCTCTTAATGGTCAGGCACCGTCGTATCTTACAGACCTCATAGTACCTTATTACCCCACTAGAACACTGTGCTCTCAGAATGCAAGGTTACTTGTGGTTCCTAGAGTCTCCAAAAGTAGAATGGGAGCCAGAGCCTTTAGCTATCAAGCTCCTCTCCTGTGGAATCAGATCCCAGTTCGGGTTCGGGAGGCAGACACCATCTCCGTATTTAAGAGTAGGCTAAAGACTTTTCTCTTTGATAAAGCTTATAGTTAGGGCTGGCTGAGGGGAACCGGAACCATCCCTTAGTTATGCTGCTATAGGCCTAGACTGTCGGGGGACTTCACATGATGCACCTCTCTCTCTTCACCTCTGTCCTCCTCGCCATCTGTATGCATTCTCATCCCATAAATGCATGTTACTAACTTGACTTCTCCCCTCTCCCGGAGTTTTGTGCTTTGTTGTCCAACTCTTCTTTCTTACTGTCACTTTCAGCAGGTATTTCAGTCTCCGGAGATGTATCTGGATCTGTGACTAAGGCACCCTGCTGGGGCAGTGCTGCTGTGTCTATGGTGCAGAGGACGAGTGGCTCTGGTCCTGCTCGTTGGGCTCCACCTGGAGCTGCTCGGTTGTCCGTCTGGACCCATCATCTTCCTTTATGTTTTACATCCCACACTTTTCAACATAATTACATATATATGCAACAATTTTGCCATTGCCATCATAACTGTATATGTTATGATTTTTATGCTATGAATCTATTCTGTACTTACGACATCTATTGCATGTCTGTCCGTCCTGGGAGAGGGATCTCTCCTCTGTTGGTCTTCCCAAGGTTTCTATCATTTTTTCCCTGTTAAAAGGGTTTTTTTGGGAAGTTGTTCCTTAATCGAATCGAGGGCCTAAGAGCAGAGGGTGTCGTATGTTACAGATTGTGAAGCCCTTTGAGGCAAATGTGATTTGTGATATTGGCCTATATAAATAAAATTGAATTGAATTAATTTATAAGCGACACAGAAGGATTCCAGTTATTAATTTTTTATCACTGTTATTACTTCTTCAGTCAGTGCAAGCTGAAACAAACAGCACAAGGCTTTTGCTGTGTCTGTTACTGGAAACCTGGACAAGGACAAGATGGAAAAAGTTGTGAGCAACTGACTGAGAGGATAACACAACTTGGAAAGAAGATTGAAACGCTGTATAAATATATGAGAGTGAGCAATTCATTTACTCTGTAGCAGCTATTGTACAAGGTACAGAGCCACCTGATGCTAACAGACAGACTTTTATACACGGCATTACATCTGTAGAGCATCCTGTCACAGACTTGGCTGACACACTCCCTTGCATGTGTCCTAACGTCACTAGACTAGCTGCGGAGCCTCCCAAACCAGCCTTCCCTAATGACGATTCTTACTGACACAGCACCGGTGCTACAGTGAATGCATCAACTTCAGCAAGGACTTGGTCTTACGTAGTCCATGGCGGAGGCAAATCCAGTACAGCTGAAATTAGCTTTTCTTAGTGTTAGATCATTGGCTAACAAATCCTTCTTCATTAATGATCTGATAATTGAAAGCAATTTGAATTTCATGTTTTTAGTTGAGACCTGGTTAAACAGCACTACTGGTGTAGCAACACTGAAGGAGGCTTGTCCTCCAAACTATACATTTGTATCAGTCAGTCAGATAAAAAAGGAAAGGAGGGATCCCAGCTATTTGCTCTATACAGTTTGTGTTTAATGACATTGACCTGGGTGAATTAACATCATTTGAATATCTCGCTCTTGAGCTCAAAGCAGAACTATCAGTGCTCATCATTACATTATATCGGCCACCAGGATATCCATCACTGTTACTACAGGAATTCTCAGAGCTCACTTCACTTGGTATCACTAGATATGATAGATTCATCCTCAATGGAGACCTACATATTCATATCCACAAAAAGAATGACTCCAAAGTGGTGGAGCTTGTAAATTTAATGGACAGCTTTGATCTTACCCAACATGTAAATTAAGCCACTGTCAGATCCTGGTAAACCCCCGTATGGGAGGTACTGGACCAGCTCTCCATTTAAAGGGTTTGAGCCTTAGACTCTCAGAGTATTACCCTAAAGTATTGACTAAGGACTGTTTAAGCTGGTGGCAAGGAGACACGCCTAGCTTCAAAATGCCTACTTCCGAGCATCTACCCTGCTTCCTCTGATATAGCAACCGACCAAATAGCCTGTTTGTGTCAGTTGCCAATACAAGCCACACACGTTAATGGCAGCTCTGCTCTAATTAATCTGGGCTCTTGTTATGGTGCTAGGATGGGTTTTAGTGGCTCGGATGTGAGCCCCAAGGGACTGGGGCCTCTTAAGATGTTATGTACACAACAATCTAACTTTTTACCAACATCAATGAACTCATAACATTCACTAGGTCTTGTGCTATTCCTTTAAGTGTGCTTTAGTTTGTTAGACAATTTTAGTCTTCTCAGCTCTAGAAAATATATTAAATAATCTTGTTACTCAAACATTGTTAATATCATTTCTCATGATTAATGTTGGTTATTTTCACTACTAGTTAACAGTGCAGCTTACAATTTTAACATAACTCATTTGTTATGCAATTCACATCAGGATTTTAAATGTAATTTACTCTTGATTACTCCAAGTTTAATAGAGGGATTCCTATATGGCAAGGCTGAAGCAAAGTTCTCTTAATATTATGAGCTATTTCTGCTCCTTAAATTACAACATTTCAACAACACCTTGTCATCTGCTTTAAATACTGCTGCTCCACTAAAGGTTAAAAAGAGGTCTCCATGGTTAAACAATACTGTGATAACTTAATGAGATTAAGAGAATCTGTCAAGCAGCTGAAAGTAAATGGAGGAAAACTAGGCTCACAATTCACTGTAATATATACAAAGAAGCTATTACTGCCTATAACAAAGCAATACGTCTAGCAAGAAAGGATTACATTTTATTTTCCACTTTTGCTCAACACTGCCCCCACCCTTCTGCAAATCTCTGCAACATATTGTGAAGAACTTGCCTTTTTCTTCAATAACAAAATAACTTTAATTAGAGCCAGTATTGCAGCTGATGTAAACACAGATGACCTCAGCAAACCCTATAAAAAAGATGTAACCATGGCAAAATTTCCCTGTATTCAGTGTCCAAAATTAACTTTGACTCACTGGCCAATAGGACTCAATAGAGGTGGACTCAATTCAAGCCTGCATATTTGCTGTTAAATGTATTTATGAATCAAAACTAAAAGTAGTGGGTCAAATACAGGACTTTCACACAGGAGACCGGGGGTTCATTTCCTGTGTGTAATCAATATTGATTGTAATAAGGAAGTAGTTGTTCTAACTCAAACCATGATCTTTTCCTAAACCTAACCAAGTAGTTTTGGGGCCTAAACCTAACCAATCTGCGACCAACACATGAAATGTTTCTAAGCAAGCTTTTTTTGAAAGTCTAACCAGATGTTGCACCTTTATTATTGCTAACTTGACGGTGGAATCAGAACGTGACACTGCCACGGTGGACCGGCATGTGTATTATAATTATTACACGTTTTGGAGTGATACCAGGTTGCAGCAGTAGACCGACGACAATTGATAGTTAGTATCTGATGTCCCGTATAATGCCGTGAAACTAGGAGCACTCGAGACGTCAGTTTCACGGCACGTAAAAACACATAAGGTAGTGTGTGTGTGTGTATATGTGTATCAAACTCAGACAGACAGCCGAGGACAGAAGCGGCGCAGCTGTAAATGACACCAATGAGGGGCGGTAGAGACTCTCAGCATAGTTTGTTATTGCAAGATTATTTTGGTACAAACACTTACCCGCCAGTGTGGCGGATGGCCTTCCGAGATTTACTCTACCCACATTTGGCGCTTGGCAGCTGTTAATTTCGGACCCTGCCTGTATTACATTAACTGAGCTTTGCGAGACTGTCACTGAGTGTAACTCCTCCATCTCATGTAGTGACCCTGTATCTACAGCATTTTTAAAGTGGGTGTTCGATAGTGTTTCGAATCATTTCCTGAAGAATATAAATACATCTCTTCCTAGATGCCTTCAAAACAGCTGTTGTAAAACCTTTACTAAAGAAACCCAACCTAGACAGTAATGCTTTGAGCAGCTACAGGCCTGTATCCAAACCTTCCATTAATTAGTAAGATACTTGAAAATGTAGTTTCAGTGCAAATAAACTCCATTCATTAAGAAAATAATATCCTGGAGAAATTTCAGTCAGTCTTTAGGACATACCACAGCACTGAAACTGCTCTTACTAAAATAATCAGCAACCTCAGACTCAGAGAGACTTCATCTCATTCAAAACTCTCCCAGACCATCCGCCAGAAGGCCTGTGCCAGGACAGATGGGGGGCAGAAGAACTCAGGCGGACAGCTCGAGGGCTGGACAGGTGCGGGGCAGAACATGGGAGACCTGGGAGACAACTCAGGAGGTCAGCGAAGAGGAGAAAATCCCTCTAGAGGTCAGACAGGATGCCAGCGGCGATGATAGAGTCTCTGGAGACCAGCAGTTAGGCAGAACCTCTGGTGGCCAGTGGTGACCCCTGGAAGGCTGGCAGCAAGGATCAGGATCTAACAACTGAGCAGGAGGCCGGCAACTGGACAGCAGGACTGGAGACCAGTGACTGAACAGCTAGAGATGACTGCAGCTGCAGAACAAGAGTCGCTTGCTGCAGGACAGGGACAGGAGGGTCAGGAAACCGCTGTCACTCAGGGGATTCAGGAGTTCGCAGCCCAACAGAGTTTAGGAGGAGGTTGCGGCTCAGCAGGATCAGGCTGCCGCTCAGAAGAAGGTTCAGGGGTGTGCTATAGTACAGAGAGTTCAGGGAGCTGATTCAGCATAGGGAGTTCCGGAAGGTGCAGGTCAGGGGGTTCAGAGGGCTGCTCAGGAGTGCGCTGCAGCACAGCAAGTTCAGGAGGCTGTTGCAGCCCAACAGAGAATTCCGTCAGCTGTTGTGGCCCAACAGGGAATTCAGGACATGGCTGCGAACCAACAGGGAGGTCAGGACATGGCTGCGGCCCAACCAGAACAGAAGGCAGCAGCTGCGATCCAGCAGCAGCAGGAGTGTGCTGCAGCACAGGGACTGGTGATTGCAGCAGATCAAGAGCAGGTGTTGGCTGGACCAAGGAGTCGGCCATACCGCGGACTGGAGACCAGGCAGGATTGATGACGGCTCAGAGGTACTGGACAGCTGAGTCTCTAACACTGAGTGACACTGAGTGGGCAGCAATGACACACGGCATCGGCAAGATCCACGCTTCCTAATGGGAGGATTTTCAGAATGTGGCACCAGGACAGGATCAGGCAGAGGTGTAAGCTGGTTAGCAGGCTGGAGACATGAAGGCTGAAGTGAAGTGTGGTTGTTAGCTGGCTGGAGTGAAGGCTGCTGGTTAGCAGACAGGGACACAGTCTGGAGGCTTTGCTTGCGATCAGAAATAACTGCTAACTGTGTAACCATGGCTGGCATGAACAATAGCCTGGGCCTTGAAAAGATTGTTTCTTCAATTTTGGAATACATAGAAAGCTTGTGTTCAATGTCTGTGGAGTCTGACATGGTCAAGTGCAGCCTCTCTAAAATAGAATTTACCTCCCCGAGGTAAGGTCTGCTGGATCCATTTTATGGTCAGTTCGTTCTGTCGTGTGTCAAGCAGGTTTACAAGGCTTGAGGATGCAGACACTAAGGCGGTGCAGGTTAGTTCAAAAAGACAAACGGGCAGGCAATGATGAAATCAGGAGAGGCAGACCATAAAAGTAAAAATCTAACAGGGAAAAAACAGCAATCCAAAATATCCAACGTATAGTCCCCAATAAACAAGGTAAGTCCCTAGAACAGGGAGCAAAGCCGGGACTTGACATCAGAAGTGAAGATGAACTGACAATAAACAAATCAAATACACAGACTTAAATGCACCCAGGGAGTGAAGACAATGAAACACAGGTGTAATCAAAAAAGGCGAGGAAGCAAAACTGAACAAGACACAAGAGGGAGAATGCTTCCCGATTAAAACAGGAAATAACCAAACACAAACGCACAACCATGACAGTTGCTTGTTTATTTCCCACTTGTTCAGCATCTCGATGGCCTGTTTTACATGCTCAGCTGTATGAGACCCACGAAACTGGTGTGCATGCAATACTGCATGCTTAAACCTTGAAAGTGGAGGAATCAGTCCAGTGTGCAGTGAGTGGGCAATGACATGGGGCAAATGTCAGAGCTCCAAATGTCTGTTGTAAAACTAACAGCAGTCACATCATGTTTTAAATTACCTCATATGTTGTCATGAACCTTATTGTACAGCTCCGGTAAGGCGGTGTCTGAAATGTAGTGTTGAAGATGGCAGGGCATCCAAAAGCTCCAAAAGATGGCAAAAACCTGCATTCTCTGCCAAAGAGAAGGGCTGGTTGTCCAAAGCGATTAATTCGTGTGATTGCGGGCTACCTGCTGAGGCAGTGCTGCCGTGTCTGTGGTGGTGTGGGGGTGGGGGGCTCGGGTCCTGTTTGTTGAGCTGCTCAGTTATCCTTCTGGATCCATCGTCTTCCCTTGTGTTTAACAATCTACACTTTTCAACAGAATTATATTTACTACAATTTCTTAATTTCCATCATATTTGTATGTACTATGATTTTTGGATCCATCCTCTACACTTATGTTTTACAACCTATATTTTGACATTAAAATTGTATATACTATGATCTTCTGTTGAGAATCTATTCTGTATACATCTGACATCTATTGCATGTCTGTCCGTCCTGGAGATCCTTCCAGTGTTGCTCTTCCTGTGGTTTCTATCATTTTTTTACCCTGTTGAAAGGGTTGTTTGGATAGCTTTTCCTTATTCTAATCAAGGGTCTAAGGACAGATTCATATGTTGTACAGATTGTAATGCCCTTTGAGGCAAATTGTGATTTGGGCTATATAAATAAAATTTAATTGAATTTCTCTGTAATCTTTTTGGCCTTTTTGCTCTCGCAAGGATATTTTTCCTTCCTTTTAAAAGTTTTGTCCAGAGTTTGTTGCTTCAGCGCAGCAGCCTTTTCCTGTGTTTTAGTGAAATCGCCGTATTCCGTTGTATGCTTAGTTTTAAGCTGTGGTATCAAATTGGTGGTAGTGAATGCAGCTCTATTGCATATTCTTAGTTCCGGATATTCACCATAAGAGAAATCAACTGACTTAGAGCAACAGATTAATAAATGACTTTATTGCACATTAAAAATAGCAGTAAAAATGTTGTAGGACCTATCAATACACAGAGGTGGAACAAGGCCAAGGTGAGCTTAATAATCCTAAAACAAATGTTGATACTGAAGTAAGGTAGTAGGCGTTCCGTGCTATATCAAAAAAAGTAATCAGCATCAATAAATGAAAATAGTTGATATGATAACACACAGTATAGAAATAGTAACATTAATTTTATATGTAATGCTCAGTTTAAAAAGGCATTGCTGAAGTCCATATAAGTACTGGAGGCTGGTGTGCACAGATGGTAAAGTTGGACACTGATATGTCTAAAAAAATCTTTCAGCCATCACATATATTATGACATTCTTGGCCAGGTGATGGGCTTAACAAAAAATGAAATCCTGTGATAGTTGACTTCAACAATGAAGAAAATGTCAGACATGGACAGTTCACAGTTGTTGGAGTTCAGCTTTAAGGCACTTAGCAATACTTAGCAATGTGTAAACATACTGTTTACTATAGGGATTAAATGAACTTCATCACTCAAAAGTAACCCAGGAGTGCCAAACATTATGTCATGGTGATGTACAAAGCTGCCACTTAAACAATGAAGAAATGTAGCCATGACCTGCAGGCCTTGTCTGTCTTCCCTGGAGTGGCAGCAGCTGTTCCACCTGCATCGCTGAGTGAGACAGGAGGGCAGTGATGACATCCTCCTCAGGTCATTTGACTGCAGTGAAGAGGAGGACATCTGGTACTGCCCTCCTGGTAGGGGCTGGTCAGACAAGCCAGATATCATCCACACCAAGCTTGGTCCTCATGATCTCCACAGCTCTCTAAGCCCAACGCTGGCCTGATGATCCAGACTGGCTGTGTATGGAAAATACATTGCAATAGTACCTGATGTATGCTGAATTAGAGTTGTGACAAAAAGTTAAAGTTGGAAAACCCTGACTAGCTAGCTACTATATGTTAATATGACTGCAGTATTCTCCTGTATTTAGAAATACTGAATAGAAATTGTCCAAAACAGTCTGCTATAGTGCCTTATGATAATGAGAGAAAAGAAAACGTAGTCACTTGTGTGGGTGTAGCATGGTCCCAGCTGTCAGAATAGATTTCTCTCATTCCAATACATCTCTGTTGATCATGACACTAGCCACCAACACTGAAATGGACAGAACATGCTGCTTTGAGCGAATAAAATGTTACTCTTTTATTTAACAATTACATTAATATTACATATCAATCAATACGACTCTAATATGTTGTAAACGTGCCAGATTTAGACAAAAGGCTCATGTTAATTTCCACCTGCGGTTTCTGGAATGAACACGTTAAGATACCACTAAAGCTTTTAATTCTGGTAAATGACAACCATTTTGTATTTCACTGTCACTGTACATGCTTAATGTAACAAGTATGTAAATGTAATTAAGTTAGATAACGTGAATAATAATAATAGTGTGAATTCACAAAACTCAATTTCAGTGTTTCAACACCATTGCATTATTTCTGATTGCAATCATCATATTGCCTTTATTGAGACATCTACCAAGAAGCTTCATCTCACATATTTTCTTCCTTTACATGCACAATGAATGATACTGAACTGATTGGATTAACCAACTAAATATGGATCAGTAAGTACAGATGCCCCAAACACATTTTTTGCTGCTGATCGTCTTTGGGCCATTTCGATAGTTGTTTGTTTGTTTTGTTATAGCAGCTATTATAGCAGTATTAAAAAAAGCACACAAGCGGCATATGCCCCACTATGTGCATAACATTAGCCACTTTTCAATCTCAGCATCACTAAGTTATATTACAGTAACGTTAACGTTAGACTACAGGCTCCCGACTGACATAGCAGCCCCTGGGTGGCTAGCATTGTAAATTAGTGAGAAACCAGCAGTAAATTTAGCTAACTTTAGCTACTAACTTAATTTGCAAGAATTACCTTTGGTTGTTAGGTTAGCAAGCTAACGTATTACTAACTTTACCCAGGCCTAGCTAACATTAGCTTATAATGCCTCTGTAGATAAACACACAATGCCAACAACTGCCCTACTGTAATAAACTAATGTCTGAACTCTAGGTTAAGCATATAGACATTATCTGAAGCATAAAGAAACTTACCAATCTATAAGAGCAGTTATAGTGGTAGTCCACGGTGCATCACTTCCTGTTTTCTGTGCTAAAAAAAAAAAAAAACAGCACTCGACAAGGCAGGATTGTCATGTTTGTAAGAAGTGACTACTCGGCCTGGGCAAGAAAGCCCGCACAAATCCAGTTGATTGACAGCTTGGCCCTTCAAGGAAAAGTAAAAGAAATACGTAAAAGAAAAAAGAGAAAGCAACCGGAAAAGAATAAAGAAAAATAAAGAGATAAAAATTAAAAAATAAAAATGATTATGAATATACATAATATAAATTATATCTAGTAATTTATATGCGAAAAAACTAAATAAATATATATATTTAAAAATATGTAAATAAGTATATACAAAAATAAATTCAAATCCTAACTATTCTTTGATATTTTGTAATTTGTCTTTACATTTCCACATTTTTTCATTTACTTAATTATTCTTTTATTTATTTATCTTTAAAATTACTAATTTTTTTTCATTTATTTATTTATTCTTTTATTTATTTGTCTTTATATTTTCTCATTTATTTTCTTATTCTTTTACAGATTTATTCATATTTATGGCACTCCTGTGATTCCATAGAAGGCCTACACCGTTAATGTTAACAACCTCCGTAGTAACTTAAAAAATGACGCTCACTAAGTTCACAAGTGATGAAGAAGGAAATGTATTTGGGTAAATGAGTAACGTTATGTAAACCAGCTTCAGTTAGCTAATCGGAGAACCGGCTAGCTAAAGTTTGGAGCCGTACACTGCACTGAGACGTTCCAGCAGTGAAAAAAGCAGAGCCGAAGTGAAAGCGTACCTCTCCCCTCGCTCTCTGCTGGAGTGTGACCTTCATAAGCAGAAGAAATATCCGCCTACCTCCGTCCCCACTGTCCCCCTCGGCTTCTGAAAACACCTTCAGGTCGTCTTCGTCGTCGGAATATCCCGTCATAATATCGTTGTCCTCTTCATCCTCCCACCTCGGAGCTGACACCTTCTCACTCGACATGCTGATTTCTTCTTTTGTCGCCTCGCTTCTGGTTTGGAATCAAGCCGCTTGTGGTGTAGCTTTCCCACATTGTCATCTGATACATGAGAGCCATGCTCGTGAACATTCACCCACCCCTGCCTCCAGCCGAAAAATTGCAGCCACAAGGCTACAATGCTGGTGGGTGAGACGAAACCAAGTGGGCTGCCACCGTGTAATTTGTCTTTAATACACTTATATTACAATCATTTTACCAGAATGAAAGGCTACATTTCCACTTCTAAAAATATTTTGGGGAAAAAATCTTATTCTTGAATCTGCATATCAGAAACACATGTTTTAACTTGAACATTATACAGATGCAATGCATCAAAATACGCACTTCACCCCCTACAGTGTTCAAGCATAAATACATGTCCCTGTCACAGACAAATTTGTATATGTTAGAATGGTTTCCTAATGAATGTCTTTGATACAAATAGGCTATTTTCTTATCTAATCACATCTCCCTGAATTGTATAGAAAAAATAATCTTTACATAGGAGATGGAGGTGGATATATACCCCCACCTTAATCTACACAGTTAAAGAGATGAATTAATATTTTCTCAAATAGTAAATTTTTATATCATAATGTCATAATCATAATGTCCTGTGTTACAGGATTGACATTATGGATTTTGTTGATGCAGGAAAAGTTATGTTTTGTGTTATTTAATATAGTTGCTGTTGCTCTCCCCATAATATGCACATGTCTCTGGTCTCACTCATTCAGCTCGTGAACACTTCCTTCTTTCCTTTTTCTGCCTCCATCTCTCTCTTTCTTTCTTAAGATGTTTCTCTTTCTCTCAGGGTCTGCATAACCGACATTGCTTTTGTCTCTCAGTAGCAAGAAGCTTTATGTGAGATATAAAGAGTAAATTAAAAATTTCTTATCATGTATACATCTATTTATTTTGACCATTTCATTAATGGGACGTTCATCCAAACAGATGTTCAGAATCCTATAGATATTTTTGTTGTTGTTGCATCTAATTGCAATCTATATGAATTGAAATCATTAAAATCATTATTACTCAAAGCTAATACAAATTACAATTATATCTATATAGGCCTATGTACTGAAATATCATTAATATACAAAGTACAACCTCAAAACAGTGCTACATAGGCTTATTTAAAAGAGGGACCATATTCAAAACTTGTCTATGAACATAAAAAGCTTCAAATATAAAGTGTAATGCCTATTTTAGATAATGTTTTACAATGGCATGCGTTACACACATATTATATGCAAAAATGGTAATGAAAAGGAACATTACCATTCATGGACGACGCATCTCCACTGAAGCCAAAATCAATTAACTTAATTTGATAAGTGAAAGCTGATTGGTCATTCCATTGCAACATGAGTGTGGAGCAGCTGAGCATTAGACTTTAATACATTCCGGTATGTAACTCATAAACTTACTGAGTACAGTTTGTAGCGTATACTGCAGTGGTGGTTGGTGGAATATTTTCTAACTTAGGGCTGTACCACATCCAATCACTTTCAGCAAACATCCCAGTATGATTTAATGCAAAAAAGTGAATGTATCAAAAAGGAATTACTACTTTGCAGTTAACTATTAAAACATAATTTTATTCCAACATAAAAGAAAGCAGTAAGTAATACCTAAACAAACACATCTGAACATCTTATTTTGGTCCCTCACTCAGGCAAATTCAGTGTAATATAAAACCTGCAATATTTATTTCTTGAGATGCCCCTATGGACCTTGTTTTGTTGGGGAAACCAACAGAGGTAAAGATCATAAATAAACATGAAGTGCAATTAGTTATTAAATTGCTATTCAGACACTTGAATATATCTGAGCCCCTTCTTGTTTGCTCTGGTGATGGACAGGCTGACAGATGAGGTTAGACAGGAATCTCCATGGACTATGATGTTTGCGGATGACTTTGTGATTTGTAGTGAGAGCAGGGAGCAGGTGGAGGAGAATCTAGAGAGATGGAGGTCTGCTCTGGAAAACAGAGGAATGAAGCTTAGCCGCAGTAAGAGAGAATACATGTGTGTCAATGAGAGGGACCCAGGTGGAACGGTGAGGTTACAGGGAGCAGAGGTGAAGAAGGTGCAGGACTTTAAGTACTTAGGGTCAACGGTTCAGAGCAATGGAGACTGTGGAAAAGAGGTGAAGAGGCGAGTGCAAGCAGGTTGGAACGGGTGGAGAAAAGTGTCAGGTGTGTTGAATGATAAAAGAGTATCAGCAAGAATGAAAGGAAAGGTGTTCAAGACAGTGGTGAGACCAGCGATGTTGTACAGCTTAGAGACAGTGGCACTGAAGAAAAGACAAGAGGCAGAGCTGGAGGTGGCAGAGCTTAAGATGTTGAGATTCTCTTTGGGAGTGACGAGGATGGACAGGATCAGAAACATCAGAGGGACAGCTGTTTTGGAGATAAAGCCAGAGAGGCCAGATTGAGGTGGTTTGGACATGAGACTGTGAATATATTAGTAGAAGGATGCTGAGGTTGGAGCTGCCAGGCAGGAGGTGTAGAGGAAGACCAAAGAGGAGATTTATGGATGTAGTGAGAGAGGACATGAAGTTAATTGGTGTGAGTGAAGAGGATGCAGAGGACAGGGTTAGATGGAGGCACATGATTCGCTGTGGTGACCCCTGAAAGGGAACAGCCGAAAGGAAAAGAAGAAGATTTAAAAATGTCAACTATACACATTTCACAAAAACACCACACTGGGGCTGAACATGAAAAAATGTACACTACCAGTCAAAGTTTGAGTAGATCTACTTGATACGTGGTAATTCATTGTCTATTTGAAACGCTGTAGCGTTGGTATCAGTTGATGTAATTGTTGGGGTTTACCATGATAAAAGGGGCACCAAGTTGATGTTGATGCAATCAATTAGATTTGGTTATCAAGATTATCAAAGATAATTATAAATAATGACTTTAATAAAGATCTCAGAGCCAGTTAATTGATTGAGTCTCATAAAATACACTAAACTATCAATTTGGAACTCAGGTTATTAAATTAATAACTATAACCCAAAATTACAGTTAAGATCTAGTAGGTGAAGGATTTGGAATTCAACATAGAAGAGGTTGGCAAATTATTCACTCATGAGACATTAAAGAGACCAGCGTAATTAAACACAAGCATTTATTTAAAGAGATAAACAAAGGAAAAACACACTATGAAGATTAATTTTAAATACACTAAACTACAGACAAAAAAAGATGTTTGTGTGTATGTATGATCATGTCCAGGATGCCTGCTTGGATGTAAAATGGGTCAACAAAAGAAAGCTAATTCAAGATGGCAGCAAGGCCATATCAGTGAAGGGGTGACTTTACTAAAGTTACATTAGCACTAAGGTGGCATGTAGGTCACAAGTCTGCTGAAGGCTAACGAGAGGTGTGTGTCAGCGTTGGTGCGGTGCAGTGCAGTGAGGAGTCGAATGAGGACGGTAACATAGATGGGTTTATTAAACAGACTGGAGACAGGAACAGAACACACTAAATGTAACTGGACTGTACTTGTATAGCGCCTTTCTAGTCGTCCGACTACTCAAAGCGCTTTCACACTAAATATCACATTTACCCATACACACACATTCATACACTGATGGCAGGAGCTAACTGCCCATCAGGACAAATTAAACTAATCATTCACACACACACACCGAAGGCACAGCTTCAGGAGCAATTTGGGGTTCAGTATCTTGCTCAAGGATACTTCGACACATGGATGGGGGAAGCCGGAATCCAACCACCGACCTACAGATTGGTAGACGACCCGCTCTGCCACCAAGCCTCAGCTGCCCCTACCAACATAAGCTAACCTGAATTAAGAACGGACAGGGAGTGAAGGGAGGTGACTCAAAAGGGAGTGCAGATGATGAGGACCAGGTGCAGAGAATCAGGGAAGAGCAGAAGTGCTGATTGTGAAGTGACTACAGGTGTGGGACAGGGAGGAGCAAGGGCAAGTGGATTGTAACAGTGTGTTTATGTGTGTAACAACTTGATTTACAACAGGTAATAGTATTTGTGTCACATTTCAACCTGTGGATTATTGTCATGTTTTTTTAAGGTGTTTCCAGGCTTGTTCAAGAAAAATGTAATAATAACTCTTGTTTATGTTTGCGAATTAATGATCTGGAAGGATTTGAGTTCCTGTTGACCTCTGGGTAATCCCGCGAGAGGCGGGAAGAGTTTTTGTTTTTTTTGAGGGGAAGACAAACGTTAGCGTTAAGAGACCGTAGGACATGTGTGAGAGTGGCCTGAATTACGTTTGACTTTACTGTTTATTGTGTCGCTCATTTTGGACATTGGACTGTTTTGCTGGTTACATCCCTCGTATTATCAGATACTGTTTGCTGCCTACGAAGTATGGTGTTGCACTGTATATCTGACAAATACAAGGAGTTGAGCGGTGCTAGACAAATCTGTGGATTCATCCAGTTGTAAGGCGTACCTCCCACTCTTCTTCACTCTGTCAGTCAGTTGACACTTAATGTCCTGTGCCATGTCTGTGGTGGCGGGATACAGTCCCATCAGAGAGCGGCACTTGTTCCATCTCAGTGGCCAGTTTATCTCCATGCATGACGTGACTCATAACTATTGCTGCTGGTTTGATGTTTCTCCATTGGTGTGTGGCTTTTTGGTCGCTATTTAGCAAAACACCAAATGTGCATCTAGCTAGCGCATGTTGTTGTGCTATAAATTGTCTTAATTATCCTAAAACTGCTGCTCCAGAATTTAATCCTTCACAATCCATCCCGGGCATTCACACCAGACACGAATGAAGCAAATAAATCACGCTATTCGCGCGAAGTTGGATGCTTGAACATTTTGAGTTTATTCGCTTCATTCGCATGTGACATTCACTACACAACAGACGCGAATTCGCATCATGGGAGGGGCTTCTGCCAGGTGGCTCGTATCGCCGGCTTTAGCTAGCTTGTATTCTCGATGTATATCTCTTTCAAATTGAGTAAAGAAAGTTTTTTACAACTTACCAGATTGTCTGACCTCCTCGCTCACTTTCGTCCAAGCAAGATCCTTTTTATTCCTGTTTCTATAATAATACGACGACGTATAGTAATGCTCCGGTTATCCACACACAGCGACAATTATTTTATCCTCCTTTTTTTTTTCGGATTTCTGCCTCCGCTCATAATCATGTCACTACTCGAGCAAGCCCCTGATTAGTTAACGCGGTGCGAATATCCGCCAAAGTTCAGATTTTTCAACTCGCTCGAATTGCATCAAAAGCTCAATTCGCAACATTCACGTCGCAGAATGGTTATTCGTGACTTAACATGTAAATCACTCGCGCTTATCGTTTCATTTGTGTCTGGTGTGAACGCACCATAAGGTGTTCTTTCAGCACACTGTCTAAAGAGGCAACCAAATCCACCAATCCCCTGAAAATGCCAGTGTTGCCCGAAGAGTCAGTCTCGTCCTGCCCACGCAAGGCTAACTTAAAAACCCCGCAAAACTTCACACAATCTATTATTTTGGAAAAATGCACCTGTTTTTATCCACCTCCTCATTGTGTTTCCTCAACGCGGTCCTGCAAAATATAACAAACTGATTTTTTTTTTAGATTGGAAAAACTGATATTCTCACACCAAATATATCTTGTTGGACTGCATGTAGCTAAATATCTAGAACGTTCTGCTGTTTCTGCTACATAGCTTTTTTTCCAATCTAGATTCAGAAATGAAGAAAAATATAAAAAAAATTAATTTAATTAAGAGTGGAGAGTGAAGATATCTATTAAAAACTTTTTGGGCATTTTTAAATAGACACCACATCATGAAAACATACAGTTTGTGAACGTTCCACCCTAAGACATGCTTAAAGAACGGGACATAAAGGGATTAACATGATCCCGGAAATCACATCTACATAAACAGACATTTTACTGTAAGTCCTGAGGAAATCATTTGTGTGATAAATTTTGATTGTGCCTGCTTATTATATTAAATGTTGCCAAAATTCAACCTGTATTTTATCCGTGAACAATATGTGTGTTCATATTCAGGACCCACACACACCTTTACCAGACTGTTTTTGGCTGCTGGGACCAAATTTCAGTGAGATGCAATAAAGGACACAGTCACCAGGTGTCACTGTTTTCCACCTAAACAGACTGAACTAACTCATGAACTTGATTCATCGTCTCACACTTTTTTGTAGTTGCTCGCGATGTGTTCAGGAAGCACTCTGAAGAGGGTTTGTCTGCTTTAACCAGAACGAATATACAGCTGAACTGTTTGGTTAAATATAGAGTCTTGGTATGTGACGGATCATTGTTAACTCAATGCAGCATGTGAATGGACTTGAGATGGTAATCACTGGGCTCCACTGACTGAAAACATTTTCAGTATTCTAAATTAAAGATCCTTTTTTGACAGTGCTCTAATACGACCATTGTTCCCTATTTCTACAAATGTACACAGAGCACTTTCACAGTCTGTATAAAATATAACACCATGTTAAACATTTGCTATTTTGTTGGCTGCTATTAGGAAGACTGCCAACACCATGAGCCTTTTTGACTCTGCCCTTATGCGCATGCTCAGCTCACAAGGGATTGTCATCTGCCATGCTAGCTTATAGCCGGCACAGACCTCCCTCCCAGAAAATACGAAGAACTCACCAATATGCCTGTTCTTTCTGGTAGAATGGTTCATTCAGACTCTCAGGCTATATTGGATAAGGCAGAAAAGGCCCACTACCGCACAAGAGAATGCATTCAACACACATTCAGCAGTGCAGTTGGGACCAGATATAGGTGCAGGGGCTCGCAGCCTCCACACAAAACGTCATGGTCTCCGGTGTATGGCAGGAGGCAAGGTGCAGAACTTGTAGCCTAGTGTAATAGTGCAAAACAACCGGCACAACATCAAAAAGGGTGGGCACCCCAGGAGGTTTAGGACTTCAAGGGAACATCAGCTAGGACTGGGGGACCGGCCACCACTGCAGTTTCCCAGCTACAGCTGGGAGAAATGTGTGTGACTCCTGGGTTCTAGCTACTGTCGTAAATGGCTTCAAAATCCAGTTTCGGCTGGGCCCCCCTCCATTTTTCAGGGTCCATATGACAGTGGTAAAGGGCAGCGCTCGAACTGATCTGTTCATGTCCGTGGAGACAACCCAGTACAAGAGCTGGTTTTCCCTGATGGCTCAGGGGGCTCCCACAAATTCTCTGTGAATGGACACCACAGCCTGTGATTCCTCACGTACTCCACGGGGTGTTGGGTTATGGTTAGGAAGTGTTGGGAAGGTATTAGTTTCCAGCGCTCTTCCGGCTAATTCACGGCCAATTAAGGAGTGTTTGAGGTGGAAGGCCGATTATACTGGTGTGTCATTGTGGCTGAATCCCTCATTCCTCCTTAAAGTAGTGAAGTACTCCCAGACACTGACCCAAGTGATGGAGATCAATTTATTTCATCCGGAGTCAGCCCCTGATCTGGGGGAAGTAGACCAGCAGACATTGTGTCCACTGAGGGTGCTAAGGGCTTACTTATCATGCACTCAGTCCCTGAAACGCTCACACTCCCAAGTTGTTTTGGTGGGAAAAGGTTGGGGATTCCGATGTCTAAACAACATCTGTCACAGTGGGTGGTTGACACTATTTCTCAAGCTTATTACAGGCAAAACCTTCCTGTTCCTGAACTTCTTGTAGCACACTGTACTAGAAGTATGGCTACGTCCCTTGCTACTTTAAGGGGAGTGCCGCTGGCAGAGATGTGTGCAGTAGCATAGTGAAGTGCTCCATGTTTTGTCCCATTTTTTACAAGACTGACACCGCACGGCTCAGCTGTCCTCTCCACTGCAGGAGATGGTAGGGATGGCGTGGAGCCCTTCATTCCTCACAACGCTGATGGTACTAGTCATTCAAGATGAAAGACCGTGGTGATGGTCGAAATAGATAGTAAGTTATGGTAAACGTAAATAGACTGTACTTGCATAGCCCCTTTCTATGCTTCTACTCAAAGCGCTTCGCACAAATCACGTTCACCCATTCACACACTGATGGGCCGACCTTCCGATTGGTGGACGACCTGCTCAAGTTACAACCATAGTGTTCCAGGCATGGGGAAGAGGCATGCTCACCTGGATGTACAGTATTTATAGACAGCAAGCCAAGCCTCCTAAGGTCAGTCACATGACTTGATAGAAGATCTGAAGGATAGGTAGAAGGATGGCATAATTCGTTCGGTCTTATAGATCCAGAGTCAAAGTCATAACTTACATTCTGGCCATGTCTGTCTACTGAGCTTTATGTTATGTCAGACAGAAACTATCATACCAGAGACAGAACAGCCCATGTGTGGGAACAGATCGGCCGGATAATGAATGTTGCTGGTGAGTGGTCCTTTCATCGCCCTATGTTCTGTAAGCTTGTTGTTAATTTAGCGTTTTTATTTTTTCTCTCACTGCACAAGCGCTTCATCCCAGCTCTTCCTGGCGCCCTGCAAGTGGTTTTCTGACAGAAAAAAACACTATATGGACACAAGCCCTAAGACTGTTAAATATTATTAGAAAATATTGGAATAATTGCAATGTCTCTGTCAGTTTCACTGCAAAGATAGTTCTTCCAGGTTTTGCATTAGATGCATTCAGACAAAAGATGTCAATAACATAAAGTAACAGTGATAGCTGACTGCTGTTGGGGTTATGACTTTACAATTAAAGAACAATTTGATACGCAACTGTACTTTAATTGAAATACATGTAACTGTATGAATTTAATTAAACTGAAGATACAAATCTATAACATATAATTTACTGATCAAGTATTCATCCCCTTTGTCATTACCTCATTACATATTAAGTGGAAAGGAGATGGTCATAATGATTACACACAGGTCATCTATATTCAATTTAGGAAAGTTTCACTTCCCAGGTAACGTCTACATAGTAAAAGTAAAGTACATTCCAAATCAATTTGCCTTAAATTTGATAACTGAAGCTGGAGCTGATGTGCTTCTCTGGGAAAACCGTCTCCCTCCTCTCTGGCTTTTAGCTTAGCAGCAGCAACTGTGAGGACAGTCACTCACAACCTAGCTACATTGCTTGCTGTGTCATTGTTTGCTCTTTATCATAGTATTTGTCATGGTATTGGATTTCTTCAGAATCAAACACCCCACCTTTAATGCCAGATGTGAGATTTTACTTAATCTGTTTGGCTGGAATATAGGTGGTGTGATGAAATTATGTTTATCCAACGAATTATTTGTGTAACATTTTCCAGATTGTAAGTTCTTACTGAGGGGTGTTGCAACATTGTCATCATTTTTCTCGTCCCTCTCTTCTCTCTTACTGTCACTTTCAGCAGGTATTTCAGCCTCCGGAGATGTATGTGGCTCTGTGACTATGGCAACCGGCTGGAGCAGTGCTGCTGTGTCTACGGTGGAGAGGACGAGTGGCTCGGGTCCTGCACTTTGGGCTCCACCTGGAGGTGCTTGGTTGTTCGTCTGGACCCATCAACTTCCCTTATGTTTTACATCCCACACTTTTCATCATAATTATATATCCACTACAATTTTGCCATTGTCATCATAATTGCATGTACTCTGATTTTCTGCTACGAATCTATTCTGTACATTCGACATCTATTGCATGTCCATCCTGGGAGAGGGATCCCTCCTCTGTTTTTTTTCCTGAGGTTTCTATCTTTTTTTTTTCCCCTGTTAAAAGGGTTTTTTTGGGTAGTTTTTCCTTAGTTGAATCGAGGGTCTAAGGACAGAGGGTGTCGTATGTTGTACAGATTGAGGCAAAATATGATTTGTGATATTGGGCTATATAAATAAAATTGAATTGATTTATTACACGTTTATGTTGTTGCATGTTTGGACATTTATTTGGCCATTGACTAGCTGATGTTGGAGTGTACAGATGGAAATCAGGAATGAAACTAGTAGCTTGTTCAATGCACTTTTTACTATGGGACATATCCATTTGCTGCGCCATTTTGAGGGCTTAGATTCCTCTAGACATGAGAAGGGGTGGTGCAACAGAAACATGGTGTGAAGAATAAAAGAGAAAAAAGGGCCGAATGAGGCTGGGGACTCCGGCTGGACCCCTGGCAACAAAAGGATGAAAACACAGAGGAATGTTCCATTTTCTTGTAAATTGTACTTATATTTATTTGCCTTATTTAGTTTGCTATATTTTGTATGGACACACATTACAACAAAATGTTTTATTAAAAATAGGAACGATTAAACTGCGGTCTGTGTATGATGGATAGTTTGGAGACTTTGTTTAGTGTTTGTTCTCACCCTGTGTCTTTTGTAGGGTTACAATAAACTTTTGTCCCTTTCACCTGACTGTTGAATCTTTTCTTCCGAATCCTTCATTGACATGGATGTGGCTCACAGGTGTGTTGACACAGAATGAAGTCAATGGCGAAAAGAATTTCTACATGCTTACACTGAAAATAGATTTCAGGCTCCAAAGTTGGATTCTGTGGTCCATAATCTATAACAATGCTGACACTATTGGTCAATTCATTGATTAATCGTTGTGGATATGGAAACTTTAACTGAGTATGACGGATAGCTTGTAGTGTTGACACCTTGTATTTAAGTTATGTGTCTCTGTACATGTCTGACTCCTGCCACAACTCACAACAGTAGCTGTGACGGCATCATAGAATGTAACAAACAAAAGAGGACGTGGGAGAAGGGTTAGACCAAGGCCGAGAGGAACAGAGACATGCTGAATTAACAAGCTACTTAAAGTACTGAAAATGTGTGACGGGGGAAGGGTAAAATATAACCAAGGGTTTTGGTGTCTTGGCTTCAGACATAACGCAGACATCACGGGGAACATAAGCCTGAGGTGGTTGCGTTGTGCCTCCGGATTAATCTGTACATACTTCTTCTTTTCCTTTCGGCTGTTCCCTTTCAGGGGTCGCCACAGCGAATCATGCGCCTCCATCTAACCCTGTCCTCTGCATCCTCTTCACTCACACCAATTAACTTCATGTCCTCTCTCACTACATCCATAAATCTCCTCTTTGGTCTTCCTCTAGACCTCCTGCCTGGCAGCTCCAACCTCAGCATCCTTCTACCAATATATTCACAGTCTCTCCTCTGAACGTGTCCAAACCACCTCAATCTGGCCTCTCTGGCTTTATCTCCGAAACATCTAACATGAGCTGTCCCTCTGATGTACTCGTTCCTGATCCTGTCCATCCTCGTCACTCCCAAAGAGAACCTCAACATCTTAAGCTCTGCCACCTCCAGCTCTGCCTCTTGTCTTTTCTTCAGTGCCACTGTCTCTAAGCTGTACAACATCGCTGGTCTCACCACCGTCTTGAACACCTTTCCTTTCATTAATCTGTACATACTATGCTGTGAAATAAACATGTTTTAATTTTAAGGGTCTCTAATGAATCTCTTCTCATCAACCAACTCGAAGAGCGGTGAGGCTGCGGCCTACCTCGACAAATGGGGGCTCGTCCGAGGTGAAAGAGATTCTGAATTGGACAGACGGACACATCACGGCAATTACCTATGGCTCACAGCCAACTGAATTGAAAGGTAGGCAGTTTGGAACTGTTGACCTTGGAGTTGGCTGTCCACAGCATGGCCTGACGAGGACACGGAACACCGGGGTTAAGGGTTACAAGGTGACGAGGTAAGGAAGACTCAGATGCAGACAATGCTTGGGGAATCGAGTCTTTATTACCGCTTACCAGCAGGTCGACAGGCAAACTTGGAAAACAGAAAAACAGGAGCAAGACAAAAACCACGAAGAGACAGAATAAACACAGACAGGAAGAACGCAGGGTAGAGACCACGCAAACAATGATCCAGCAACAAGACAGGAAATCACACACTCGGAGTTTAAGACAACGAGGTGCAGGACAAACACAGGTGAACACAATCAGGGAATCAGGGACAGGAAGTAAAGTCAGATAGAGACAGAGGGGAACGGACACCTACCAAAATAAAACAGGAAGAACCAGACTAAATGCCAAAACATACACTAAACAGACAAGTTCAAAATAAGACCAGGACTAATGACAAATAGAGCTCAGATGGACAACAAAACCCAGGAAACAGACTAATCAAAAACACTCCACAACAACCCCCCAAAACACCCCATACAACCCAAAACCACAACATAAAGTCCCTGGTGAGCCATGTTGGAGGCAGGGGGAAGGTGAGGTCCCCCGAATACTAAGTACACAAAGTGAAGGAAATTTGTTTGCGAAGCGTAAGTGTCAAAGAGAGTATGAGGTAGCAGAAAAGCAGAGGCAAAAGTAAGTGGTATCAGAGGGCGATGATTTCCAAGGGGTAGAACATTATACCAGAAAAAATGAGGCCCCTCCCAGCCAAGCAAACACACACAAACACACATACCCCATCTGCTCTGTCAGCGTCTATGTATCCCACCTTATACATCAATGAGGGACATTTTCAGGAACAAAAAAAAGGGGAGCCTTTGATGACATGAGTGTTTAAAGTCAGTGTGCATAGAGAGGAGAAGTAGACTTGGATTAATTTGAACTAATGAGAAAAGAATGTCATTTTTAAGTAATAACAACCGTTGAGAGGTCTCTCAGTGCAGGTGTAAGAAAGTAGAGATTAAACAGTGGAATTTATTGCAGTTTGGGACCCTGGGGAATATTGTTGGTGTCATTTTAATATGTAGAGTCTTACTGATTAAACATACAGCATATAGGTGAAAATATAACTTCTTTGCAGCTAAAACTTGAGATACATCTGATGCCCTGCCGAGTTAGACTGAACTCTGACCCGGATAGCTGCAGAAATAAAAACATTATTCTGATAATGTGCCACAAACTAAAGATAACCGCTGAAGAGTTCAAAGTAGTTTTTTCTTAGACTGGTGCTGTTACAGAGAGCTAGAGATGAAGCCATTGAGGAGGACAGTGAGACTAAAAACTTACAATTGCAGTTGTTGAAGTTGGAAAAAGCTAATGCTAAGAAAGACCTTGCAGAAAAAGGCAAAAGTAGCACAAAAAGTAGTAACACATGGTTGCTGCTGCACCCCCTGGGCCACACTTCCCGATGTAGACCAGATCCCAGCTTGGGAGGATCAAAGTTATGACCTAGATGGCCAACCAGTGTACTGTTGGGTTCCAATCCACATGCTTTATAGGGGAGGATACAGGGGAGGATCTAATGGGTGTAGAGGTTGGTCTAGAGGCGGAGGAAGAGGCGGTTCATCAGCACAAAGAGACTGGGCTCCAGCACACAGAGACAGTGGGACATTGGGCTAGAGATTGTCAGCGCCAGCCAGCATGCACCGGAAGGGGGCATGGGGGGCCAGGTGGCCCTCTCCGAAGGGCAGCATGGGCTCCTAATCCACATGCGGCATTGGTTGATTCTGGGGCTACTTGTTCGACTCCGCCTCCTAAAAACAAAAATTCGGCAAATACTGTGGATGTTGCGGGTTTCTTTGGGGTTGGACAGAAGTTGCCTGTCACCAAACCACTCCCTACAAGACTGGGGAGACAGACTTTGTTGCATCCCTATGTAGTTACCTACACTCTGCTTTTGACCATGGATCATGGCTGATGCGGCCTGTGGAGCCTGAATGTGCGGATATTTATGGGAGTACTTGAGATCTCAGCCATACAGCCAGACAGCATTATGTTTCAGTATGATCAGTGGAAGCCTTGGATCTCTCTTTTAGATCCTTATCTCTCACCTCCAGATCCACCCCATGTCACACTCTTCTATGATAGAGCACACACAGATTGGTATCAGGAAGCATTCGGTCAAATACAAGGTTCACAGTGGAACGTTAACATTTATGTCGGTCCAGAGGGAGTAGCAGCAGCTGTGCAGTTGACATCAGAGCAGCTTGATTGGTATCGCATGGCAGAAGAGTCGGTCCCACATGTTTCACTAGCATTACACCCTAAACATCAGGCTAAAGACTTAGGCCCCATGACTAAAAAAACGGTTGAGACCACTGACTGGGTCCCAACCCAACTTCCACATGTGACTTTTTCTGCCAGCAATAAAATGTATTGTATTAACCTGATTTGTACAGACACTGCCCTCTTACAGAATGAGTTTGTCTCTAGAAACCATGGTCGGGAAAAGACCAATCACCCCCTGGCAGCAGGTGTAATCGACAGTTTACCTGACTCACTCTGGTCCACCGGACCGACAGATGTAGGGTTGACTGACTGTGAACCAATCTCCTTTAAAATTTCCACGCAATGGCCGATTTGGTTGAAACAGTAAACAGGAGGAGGAAAAAGGCATTGCAGAGACTATTGATGGGCTGTTAAAAACAGGTGTTTTAGAAACCTCCTGCTCACCCTGGAACACTCCCATATTACCTGTGGAGAAACAAGGGACAGGTAAATATTGCAAGGCACATGACCTGACGGCTATTAACAACTTTCTAACCACACCCACCATTCCAGTTCCTGATCCCTACACTGCACTCAATAACCTCACACCAGACCAGAAATGGTTCACATGTATTGACTTGGCTAATGCGTTCTTTTGTTTACCTTTAGCTCCAGAATGTAGGGAGTTTCTGACAAAGGTCAGCAACTGCAATATACCAGGGTTCCACAGGGTTTTGCTCTCTCTCCAGGTTTATTTAATCAGGTGTTAAAACAGGCCCTTACTGATTGTGAATTACCACCAGGTTGTACATTGATTCAGTATGTGGATGATTTGTTAATTGCTGCCCCAAATCCACAGGCGTGAGCGCAGGCCACGAAGAATGTTTTGCTTAGACTAGCGGGAAAGGGATTTAAAGCTAGTAGGTCTAAACTCCAGGTCATCAGAACATAGGTTTCCTTTTTGGGGAGGGTAATATCACAAAAAGGGGAGGGATTGTCTAGCACACACAGAACCACCATTTTGCATCCCCCTCGCCCAGTCACAGTGAAAGATATGCTTGTCCTTGGTCTCACAGATTACAGCAAGAACTACATTGCTAATTACACAGGCCCAACACAACCCCCTCCGAACAGTGTTTTATCGACCTGAAGCAGAAACTGTCCCAAGCGGCAGAACTTGCTCTACCAAATGACACACTTGCTTTTCTTAGATGTTTCTGAAACAGACGGGGTTGTAATGGTGTTCTGTTTCAGAAAAAGGGGGAGATAGACAAGTGCAAATGTATGTTAGCATTTTGCTAAACTGAATGAAAAAATGACACCCTGCATGGACACAACATGCAGCAAGAGGGGCAAAAAGGCTCCATAAAACAATACAGCATAAGACATATTTTAATAAACTGCAAAGCTCTCATTTCAGATATCTTCAAACAGGAGAAGGAGAAGCAGGCTCAGTCTGAAGGAGCAGCATAACCCACGGCACCGTGGGTGTTGCTGAGAGTCATCAAAAGGAAGGGGTCCAAGCCCAGGTAGACTGGACCATTCGAGCTCACCAAGAGAACATCTCACGCAGTCCAACTCAAAGGAAAAGGTGACACCTAGTTCCGCTGGAGCCAGTGTACAGTGGCCGAGGTGCCAGGTCGCAACCTCAAGGAAACAGGAGCTGATCTCCAGCGACTGCAAGCAGAATGTGCTGATTCAGCTGAATCAGACAACACCCAGACCCCAGCAAAAGAGGCAGAATAATCCTCGCGGGAATGGTGTAAGGTGCAGGGAAGTCAATCCCTGTACTCAAACCTGTGCAACAAGAATACACTTTTAGCTGCAAAAGGGTGAAGGTCTAGAACCTCCCATTCAGGTCATAGAAGAACGAGCTGGACGAACACATCCCCAGCCAGAAGTTGAGGACGACATCACATCAAGGACAAAAAGACTGTAAGACAAAATAGAGGGTTTTTAATCTCCGGAGACAGAGGGTGCTGTTTCAGTACAAAAGTGTAGAAATATCTAGTCTTAAGATGGGGGTGTGGGGAAGTCCAAAGTGGCTAGCATGTTTAGCATGTATAAGCGTGATAATTGTGTCTTTAATCTTGTATTTGTGTGGTGAATTTCAGGAGGGGTCATCCATTCTCAGAGAAAAGAGGGAGGTTGCCGCCACCAAAACATACTGCCAAAGCCGGTGGCCAGGGCCAGTGGTCAAGTATTTACATTGATATTGTAGATCCCCCACCCAAAAATCAGATAAACCGGCTAAATCAGGCGTCGCCACCTTCACAACCGCAACAGCCTAAAACTAAAACCGAGGTAATCACAGTAGATTATAACAGGCTCACACCCCTAGACATTGTAGCTATGGCAACCGGATAAAGGGAAAGCAATCTTTGATTAGATTGGATAGTTCAAACAGCCAGGGAACAGAAAGTAGGAAATTGTGTTGCATTTGCGGCCGCCAGACCACAATTATACACAGAACCGGCTCCACTACACCCGGAAGATCAGTGGGGCTATAACTGTTTGTTAGGGCTTACACACCAAAGTATACCTTCCACCTGCACCACATTGGCAAGTATTTTTCCCCCTATTAAGAACACCTCCACGACAGGAGCATTCACGCCTTACAAAGGTAAGGGAGGTTACACCTGCTTTAACTTTACACATAGCAATCCAACAGTTAACTATGGTAATATACCCACGGACTGGTGTAATGTGACTCACGGTAATAATAGCATGATTGGGCCTTGGGCCAGGGCAGGGCTGTACTATTACTGTGGAGGACACCGGCTGTTCGTACGCGTTCCGACCGGCACCCTCGGTACTTGTGCTATGGTAAGGTTAGCAGCTCCACTTACCATGATAGGGACTCCGCAGGTGCACTTACAGCTCGTCGTCGCCATTACGTACTCCTAAAACGATCCACTAAGTCTTTTGACCCTACTAAAGACTACCCAACGTATATAGACGCCATAGGGGTACCTAAGTATAAACTAGCAGACCAAATAGCAGCACACTCCTTTTAACAGGATTGTTTAAAGAGAGGGTCACACACACAAAAAAAAATATGTCATTGTAACATAAAATATGTCGCTATAACATCTACTCTGTTTGCAAAATGTTATAAACCTTTCACCAGAAAGGGGTGTTTTAATCTTTTGGAAAGATTTCAATTCTCAGTCTTTCTGAGAATCGTGCTGCTGTCTCAGTTCTGTTACCCTTTTCTCGTGGTCTTCCTCAGATTTATTTAGCTTCTGGTGGAGACTTGCCTGAATTTCTTAAATTTTTTCATCCTTCATCTTTATAGATTGTTCCAAGTCAGTATTGGCCCGGACAAGCTTCTTATTGTTACCTTCGCTGATGTTTAACTTGTTTCTCAGTTCACTCTCGCTCTCCTTTGCAGTTTTGAACTCTGCTTGGACCGCCTGGAATTCATCTTCCAGGCTCTGTAGTTTCTGGCTGTTACGAATGCAGTCCTTTGACCAAAATTCCCTTCTTCCCTCATATTTTTCTTGGAGTTTGGAGATCTTCCACTGCAAGTGATCTTCCGTTGTCAAGCTCATTTTACAACGCTGTCTTGTAAAATGCTAAATGAATCTGGTTACCTTGTGAGCGTGAGAGAGGAAACTCTGAGCTTAAAGTGAGAATTCTGAGTTTGTTACAGTGTGTGCTGTAAGTACATGCAAACTGTCACATGGAATGTCACACGAACATTCTATTACTTTGATCTGTGCATGTGTGTGTGTGTGTGTCTACTTCCATGTATGTCTGATAAAACCCACTCATTTACATTCATTTGACATTCATTGGTCTTTTGTGGTCAAGACCTATGTTCTCCAAAAATAACTGGTGCAAAATCCTGACCTGTGTACACAGAATCCTGCTGGTTACTATCATAGGATGTTTTGAATGGATGTGCAAAGGCAGGTCTGGTCAATCTCCAATCTCAACATCCACTCATGGTTCGTATTCTCCAGTGTGAGATTGGATGCTGGCCAATCACGGGAGGACATTGGATGTGGCCAAATTCGGCGCTTCACCCCCGCAGCCAGCTCTCAAGGTATGTAACGATTTAATGTTTTTTTATTTATTGTCTTAAATAGTCATGGACGTTATGTTTAACATTACATTATCATTATATCAGGTTGTTGTTGAGTGTCACATTGAAGTTAGCTAGCTAGCATTCGCTAATGCTACTAATGTGTAATAATGTTACCTGTAAGTTAATATTACTATGAGTGGAAACAGCACGTAACATTAGTTATATACACATTTTATTGTATCAGTAAGCTAACCATTTTGGTTACTAGTTTGTGTTTAGGACATCCAAACAGCGGTGGCAGCTAACCACCGTTACTCATACAGCTACTGTAACTTACATATTATGATTGCTATTGATAACGGTAAGTTAGCTTTACATGACTGTGTCCGTGTTGATGTCCTGCGGTGTCTCAGTGTATTGTTCAATGCATGTTCATATTCAGTGTTTAACTGTTGAACAGAGCTATTGTGGGTTTGCTTACTACCTACCTACCTTCTGTGCATCTCTGTGCAGCAAAGATACACAGTTGTAACTATTGTTATTGTTATTACTTCCACATTATCTTCAGATGAGCACTAAACCTGAGAGCCACGAGGCCATGGGAGATGGAGAGTGGCTGAGGGCATTTGCCGGCTGTGGGGTTTGACCTTCTGGAGGATAGCTCAGCCCCAAGGCAGTGGAAGTGGCATGACCTCTTTCAGAAGGCAAAGTATAGCAACATGTGTACCTATTACTTATTATGGTCATTAGTATGCAGGTCACTTGATGAACAATGGGAAATATGATGGTGCAGATAATCTCAATCAGGTGATAGACACTGTACACTGAGTGACTCACTCCAGGCTAAATGACACTTCTGGTTTCAGATTGAGTCCCCCATGCAGGCCCGTGGACAGACCAGCCTCTATGGAGGGTCCACAACATGTAATTGTGGATTCCACGCTGTTACGGTGATGTATTTAATGTATTCATGTTGTTTTAGCTCAAATCAACTCCTCTCACTTTTACTGGTGATGCACACTGTCAGTGCAATATCTACATTAAAATTGCTGGCTGCTCCCTTTTTTTCCCACCTTCTCACTCAAGCCCTGGAAAAGATGGAACACTAGTGCTCGACAAGAGTCTTTGATGTGTTGCGCTACAAGGAGACAGGCAGCTACATCTTGAAGGGCCCAGATGAAGCCTCCCTGTTGTGGTTTTGGGTTGTATGGGGTGTTTTGGGGGGTTGTTGTGGAGTGTTTTTGATTAGTCTGTTTCCTGGGTTTTGTTGTCCATCTGAGTTCTGTTTGTTATTATATTAGTTCTGGTCTTATTTTGAAATTGTCTGTTTAATCTATGTTTTGGAATGCAGTCTGGCTCTTCCTGTTTTATTTTGATAGGTATCTGTTCCCCTCTGTCTCTGTCTGACTTTACTTCCTGTCCCTGATTCCCTGATTGTGTTCACCTGTTTTTGTCCTGCACCTGTGTCTCGTTGTCTTCACCTCCCCTGAGTGTATTTAGTTCGTGTGATTCCCTGCCCTGTTGCTGGATCATTGTTTGTACCCTCCCATGGTTTCGACCCTGTGTTTCTTCCTGTTTCTTTCTAGCCTTCTGTCTCGCCTCCTCTCTCCTCTCTCCTCTCTCCTCTCTCCTCGTGTTTTTTTGGCATGCTCCTGGTTTTCTGTTTGCCTACCTGTTTTCCAAGTTTGCCTGTCGACCTGCTGGTAAGCGATAATAAAGACTCCCCTCCTCATGTATTGTCTGCATCTGGGTCCTCCTTACCTCGTCACCCTGCAACAGTCCCAGTTGCCGGATGACCACGTTGTCATGAGCATGTCCTTCTCTCCCTTCTGCTCCTGGGAGAGCATGGTCAGAATGACTCAAGTAAACACACATACACTTAAGGTCTTGTGACCTTTATCATTGTGCACCATGCTACTTGTGTGCTTTGGTAAATGGACTATACTTGTATAGCCCCTTTCTGGTCTTCCGACTAGTCTGGTCCGACTGACCATCAGTACAACGTGAACTAATCATTCACACACACTCACACACCAAAGGCGCAGCTTCGGGAGCAATTCGAGGTTAGTATCTCGCTCAAGGATAGTTTAACACATGGCTGGGGGAAGCCGGGATCAAACAGCCAACCTTCCGAATGATGGACGACCCGCTCTGCCACCAAGCCACAGTAGGCTTGTTTCGGTGGGCGCTATCACGAGTGGCATTTGGTACACATGTTTTTCTGCTTTTTCTGCTCTCAAACTGGCTCTGAAACACTCAGTGCATTCAGCCAGTATCAATGTGGACATCCAACACTATTTATGATATGACACAAGACAAAAGTGCAAATGTGTTAGCTACAAATGTTGGGCTACTGCCCTCTTCTGGTGCATGGAGGATGTGCTGGAGGAGTGGTTGATGTGCCAGCGCTCCTGGCTCTACTTGGAGTCCATCTTCAGCTCTGATGACATCAACCAGCAGCTACCTGTTGAAGGAAAAAGATACCAGCAAATGGAACAAACACGGAAGAGAATAATGAAAACTGCCTTTAATAATCAAAAGCTCAGAGCTTCCACAACACAACAAAGGTCCTTGGTACAATCCCGGGTTTCGGCAGTCACAGGTTTGTGTTTAAGGTACACATTGCATCGATGCTAACTGACTGTGGCCTTTCTCCCTTCCTGCCTACACATGTTCACATAGCTTTCCTGCCATTGCATGTTTGTTTTTGAATCTTTAATATGGCTGTTAGGTGCATGTCACGTCCCTGTCTAGGGGTGTCAGAAAGTAACACAAATAAAGACATGCAAACGGTAGTTTGAGTGACCAGCAATACAGTGAGCAATTTATTGCCACACAAATTTACGGAACTATAACACACAGTGTCTATTTACATGGTGAAGCAAAGGTCTTTAGGATGAACCCAGGCCAAAACAATAAACAAAAGATCCCTATCACTCGGTGGACCCCTTACTACTTTTACATTCGCTTTTCACTTCTGGAGGTGGCCCAGGTTCAGGGCAGGATGTTATGTAGCTACAGTAAACTGGGGTCTAAAATTGACGTTTTAAAGAATTAAAGAATAGCCAAGTTGTCTAACAGTTGCCACAGTTAAAAGTCTGGTTTCTTTTTCCATGATTGGAGCCCAGTCTGACTACTTTTCAAAAACCATTCTGCACCAGACATGTACTGAAAAGAATAAGCTGGACACACCCTGAGTTCAACTTAAGGGGAACATTCATGCATTTTGTATAATATCTTACTTTTGGATTTAGAATTATTCTAATTATAAATTAGAATTATATGATTATGTGTGATTTCAAACCAAATATTGTTTTGTGACTGCCTACAAACATTTTCATATGAAAAACATTTCAGATACCACAAAATGTTTGAAAATGTATATAGAAAGTAAATGTTTTAACAATTCAGCATGATTAATATATCAACTAGTAAAATGACTCCACTGACCCTTTGGACTTCTTGAATGCTTTCTATTACCATCAGCAGATACAGCCAGGTATTATTTTGGTTAATGAAAGATTTTGAAGTGTGGAATTACTTACTCGTCCTGTGCTAAGGGCTCGAAGCCTGTTGTTGAATGCTTGTTGGGATAAAGCTGTGTTGGCCAACTTCATCTGCTCAGATGATGTGAACACATTAAACTTGAACAGCATGTTGCAGCTGGTGCCTGCCGGCCAGCATCCTAGCAAGTCACTAATGCCAGGGGTCCATTTGCAAGAAGTCAAGTCAAGTCAAGTCTGCTTTATTGTCAATTCTTCCACATGTACATTACATACATACAGAGAATCGAAATTGCGTTACTCTCAGACCCCCGGTATATATATGGGAATATAAAAAATAAAAAATAAAATAAAAATAAGGTTAAATAGAAGCAGCGCAAGGCACATGGCAGATAAAGTGCAAACCAGTGAACAAACAGTGCAGATATAAAGATTTTAAGTGCATAAAAAAAAATAGCTTATTCAGTCTGATTAAAGTGACAACGGGCTTATTTTATTTAAACTGACTGATGAGGTGGTAGAATGACGTCAGTTCCATGGTGAATGAGGTAGTGAGCAGACCAATGCTACACAAAGTGACTGGTGCATGAAATCGTATGTTAGTGGAAGGACCTGGGGATGTGGGATCTGGGGGGGTGGGGGTTTCATGGTTCAGTGGTGCCTGGGGCAGAAGAGGGACGGGGGGGCAAGTTCGGGAGCGAGTTCAGCTTCCTGACAGCCTGATGGATGAAGCTGTCCTTCAGTCTGCTGGTCCTGGCCGGGAGACTCCGCAGTCACCTCCCTGATGGCAGCAGACTGAAGAAGCTGTGTGACGGGTGTGCTCTCCATGGTGCCTCTGTAGAAGCTGTACATGATGGGGGGTGAACGGAGGAAGGATGGACACTGACTGATGTTTAGAAGGAATGAAGAACACAGACATCACTCAGTATTTTGATGGCAGGAATAGGATTTATTTGACTGCCATTTTAGGTTTGTTTCCAGTGAGATATTATTGAGTTTATACAGAGACTTTGCTGTTCTGAACTTTACTGTTGCTGCTCCAGAAACAACATCTAGTTATATTTAAAATATTCAATTCTGATCCTGTTCCGAATGTCAGTCAGTCAGTCATTTTCTAATGCTTGTTCCCATTCGGGGTCGCGGGTGACTGGAGTTAATTTAACAAACAAAAAAAAAGCAGCTGTCATGCCTGCATCTCTATTCATGGTACAAAAAGTGAATATATGATCCAGCTTTGTGAAACAGAGTTGGCCACTGTCCAGGGTGTACCCCACCCAAAGTCACTGGGATAGGCTCCAGTCACCCGTGACCCCTAACGGGAACAAGCGGAAGAAAATGACTGACTGACTGACTGACTGACTGGCTTTGTGAAACCTGAGGGGATTGAGCTGCTGCAGTTAGTCACATGAAGAGTTACTAACTGCTGCCCTTAGTGGTGATAACAGGTCAGTGCACCAGAGAGGCCCTCACCTCTGCAGTCGCTGCCTCCGTCTCCATCAGTATGCTATTTTCCGCCTGATAATGCTAACACTGTGAACAACTAAAATAACATAATAGAAATAAACTAAATAAACTCTGCTGTCAAAAACCTTCTTCTCACCTTCTGCGCATATATCTCTCCAAATGGGAAGCAGCAAACCGGGTAGTTACTTTGGTAACGGCCAAAAACTCCTCAAATACCTTCACACACACACACACACACACACGATAGAGGGTGAATTAAAAGTGTTATGAGTAGGCGTGTATCTGATCCACGAATCAGCACATATTTTCGTGAGAAATCTACATGTTTGGAACAGTTCATGTTTCATTCCCACGGCCTTCTCCCCTTAAAATAGTGCAGTTATCCAACGGAGGCTGGTGGCGAGTTGAGTCATTTTTTTGACTGCTCCTATGATCCCAGACTAACAGTTGCATGGGTTATGAAACTTGTTCAGATTAATTTGGACCACCCTTAGCCTATTTATAGGCTTTATTTTATCATTAAAATACAACAATGACAATTAATATAATGAATTGTTCACATTTAAAAAAATCAATCAGACAGCCTTTTGTGGAAAAGCCAAACATTCTGTGTAGTTTGAATAATCTCAGCTCTGTTTTTCAAACTGTTGATTGTATCCTGTTTTGTCTCCATACAATGTAATTATCTTACTGTTATTGCACCGTTGGTTGTGCCCCCCTACATTTGCCCCAATACATTTGTATTTTTCCTAAAAATGAATTAATTCCAGGCTGTTTAGCTGCTTCAGTGATTTCATTGTGTAATGCCTCTTTGATTACATAATTTCAAACCTTTCTCATGTCGTTTACAGGTAGTGGAGAAGGCAGTGTCCAGGTGACCTCTGTTCCAGCCTCTAGCCTCTTTGGTACCCTACAGTCTGTCATCCTCTGCCCGAGTGTCCTCTCCTCGTCCAGTCTCTAAAGTAGAGTCCCGCTGTTCCCTGGACCCTCTCCAGTACCTCAACACAGAGCAAACCCAGACCACAGTAGGTAGATGCTAATGTGTCTGCTGTGTGTGATTGTTCCTCAGTACTGACAACAAGATATATCAACTGCTGATTTATTACAAAGATGCCCACCAGCCCACTACTGTGGTGAAGACATGGCCTCTGCCAAGCCAGCTGAGTGCACATTAGGGCGGCTGTGGCTCGGTGGCAGAGCAGTCGTCCACCAATCGGAAGGTTGGCGGTTCGATCCCGGCTTCCCCCAGCCATGTGTCGAAGTATCCTTGAGCAAGATACTGAACCCTGAACTGCTCCCGAAGCTGCGCCTTCGGTGTGTGAGTGAGTGTGCCTGGTTAGTTTAATTTGTACTGATGGGCAGTTAGCTCCTGCCATCAGTGTATGAATGTGTGTGAATGGGGTGAATGTGATGTAGTGTAAAAGCGCTTTGAGTGGTCAGAAAGACTAGAAAGGCGCTATACAAGTACAGTCCATTAGTAAAGCTGTTTTTATTTTGCAAGTAAAAGGTTCATCATCCTCCACCTGCTGAGTTACATATGTTCGCATAAATGGTAAAAGCCAGATTTGTGGCCACCTCTGTGTTTCAGGCACTCTGATGGGTGATCCAATAGCGATGCTGAGCCTGTACCCTGAGTTTCCCCAGGCTGGGATGTCTTCAGTCTCCTCATGTGGAGAGTTTATGTTCTTATTGGATGGATCTGAAAGTATGACGTTTAAACAACAGCCAGAGTCATCAGACTCTCATTGGCAGTGCCAGGCTATTCATTATGTGTTATTTGTTTTACAGTCCCTATCACACAGTGGCCTTCACTGTCTTTTCTCTCCTCCCTTAAGGATACTCTGCTGCTCCTGTTGAAGAGCTTACCAATGGGCTGTAAAATCTTACCAATGGGCTGTAAAATCTCACAAAAGTGTGAGGCGAGGACCATCCCGCAGCATCGCATATATCGAAGAGGGGGGTTCCCGACCACCAAGCTCTGGAGGATGCCATACTCCGTGTGGAGTGGGCTCTGATCGACAGAGGTGAAGGCAAACCGCACACCTCGTAAGCCAAAATGATAGCCTCAACTATCCACCTGCTAATAGTGTGTTTGGAAGCTGGGCAGCCCTTACAAGGGGGCCCGAAGCATACCAGCAATTGGTCCGAATTGCGCCACTGGGATGTCCTCCGGACATAAATCTCCAGGGCTCTGACCGGACAAAGCAGTTGCAGCCTCTCACCTTCCCGTTCCGCCGTTTCTGAAGGAGGATGGAACGCCTGCAGGACTACCGGCTGGGGCCACCTCAGTGGGTACTTTAGGTACATAACCTGGCCTAGGATGCAGGACGGCTCTGACTGCGCCTGGAACAATCTCCAGGTTAGCAGGAGCCAACGACAGCGACTTCAGATCTCCCACTCTCTTGAGAGAAGTCATGGCCAGCAAAAATGCCATTTTTAAGGCCAGACACCTGTCTGATGCATCGTCCAGTGGCTCGAACGGTGCTGTGGTCAATCCATCCAGCACCACTATTAGATCCCACGGAGGGAATCTGACTCAAACCGGAGGCCTCATCCTCAAGGTGCCACGAAGGAAACTGGTAACAAAGCGGTGCTTCCCAAGCATGCAGCCATCCACCAAACTGTGGAATGCTGCAATCGCAGCCACATACACCTTTAGTGTAGCGGGGGAGAGTCCAGCCGAAAACCGGCCTTGGAGAAACTCCAGCACTCAAGCCATCGGGCAGTAAACTGGGTCAAGATGGCGCTCCAGGCACCATGTAGTGAAAATTTTCCACTTGCCCGCATACAGTTTCCTCGTGGAGGGGGCTCTAGAGTGTAGGATGGTCTCAACTACCTCGGTAGAGAGACCGGCAGCTCGGAGGTGGTCCCCCTCAGGGGCCAGACCCACAGCTTCAATTTCCCTGGCTGGGGATGGAATATTTCGCCTAGGCCCTTCGACAGCAGGTCCCTCCTGACGGGAATCTCCCATGGGGGGCCGTCCAGGAGGGCTACCAGCCCGAGAACCAGATTCTGGCGGGCCAGTATGGGGCCACGAGCAGCAGCTGGGCCCCTGGTCGGCGAACTCTCTCTAGAACCCCCAGGAGCAGAGCAATCGGTGGAAAAGCGTACAGTTGTAGCCTCGGCCATGGCTGCGCCATGGCACCCAGCCCCAGGGGCGCTGGATACACAAGGGAGAACCAGAGGGGGCAGTGAGTGATGTCCGGGGACACGAACAGGTCCACTTGTGCCGAATCGCCTCCATATCATCTGCACCGTCTCGGGATGCAGTCTCCATTCCCCGGGCCTCGGCCCCTGCCTCGACAGGATGTCTGCTCCCACATTGAGGTACCCAGGTATGAAGAGTGCTCTGAGAGAGAGCAACTTCCCCTTGGACCACAAAAGGATCTGGTGCACCAGTCTGCACAGAGGGCGCGACCTCAGACCGCCTTGTCGATTTATGTAGGAGACCACCGCCGTGTTGTCGGAGCGGACATGCATGGGGTGGTCCCTGAGGTCTGGAAGAAAGTGCCGTAAGGCCAACAAGACAGCTCGCATCTCCAGGCAATTTATGTGCCATAGATGCGAGGTCAACCACAGACCTCGGGCTGTGCGGCCTTCCAAAACCGCGCCCCATCCGGTGCTGGAGGCGTCCGTCAAAAGTGTGCGACGGTGGTACACCATTCCCAGCACTGGGCCCTGGGTCAGGAACACCCATTGTCTCCACCTGTCTAAGGCACGCATGCACCTGCATGTAACCTTGATCAGGCAAAAAGGATTGCCCCTCGGGGAAAATCCGGCGTCCCTGAGCCACCACTGCAGCTGCCTCATGTGCAGCAATCCAAGCGGAATCACGGTGGATGCTGCAGCCATGAGGCCTAACAGTCTCTGAAACTGAAGTGCAGTGAGATGTCGGCTTAGCTGCACCCTGAGTACCATGGTCATGATTGACTCGACGCGTGCGGGAGACAGTTGTGCCCGCAACGCGACTGAGTCCCACACTACTCCTAGGAACGTAATCCTTTGTGTTGGAGTGAGCGTGCTCTTGCTCGTGTTGAGCCTCAACCCCAAGCACCTCAAGTGCGCAAAAACAACATCTCGATGCTTTACTGCGATGAGATGAGACTGGGATAAAATCAACCAGTCGTCCAAATAATTGGGGATGCAGATCCCCTGGAGTCTGAGAAGAGCCAGGGCGGAATCCATGCACTTCGCGAAGGTGCGGGGGGAGAGTGCTAGGCCGAAGGGAAGCACCCAATATTGGTAAGCTTTGCCCCCGAAAGCGAACTGCAGGAACTTCCGGTGTCCCGGAATGACAGAGACATGGAAGTAAGTGTCCTTTAGATCGATCGTGACAAACCAGTCGTCGGACTGAATTTGACTCACAATCATAGGCATCGTCAACATCCGGAACCGAAACCTCCTCAGAGGCTGGTTCAGGTGATGAAGATCTAAAGTGGGGCGCAGACCACCATCTCTCTTCGGAACTATAAAGTACCGGCTGTAGAACCCGGTTTGCATGTCGCTGTCGGGGATCTGTTCTATGGCCCCTTTGTACAGGAGAGAATGAATTTCTTGCTCCATCACTTGTGCTTGTACTCGGTCGACCCTCGTTTCCAGGATTCCTCGGAATCCCGGGGGTCGAGACCAAAACTGAAGCGTGTAGCCTTGTTGGACGGTCCGCAAAACCCAGTGCGACACGCCGGGTAATGCTTCCCAAGCGGGCAGAAAGTTCCTCAGGGGAACCAACCACTCGAGGCTGGTGCCTGGGGGACCAGAAGTGGCGGCCTTGGTTACCCGAAGCGCTGCAGCAGCGGGAAATCCCCGAGGATCGGCATGTACATGCCTGACCGCCCCCTGAATCTGCGATGTGAGAGCTGCGGTATCCCGAAGTGCCAAAGCGGCGGGATTTAACCGGGAATGAATGTCTACAGGCCTCTGTAGAGGACGCAACTCTGGCCTGACTGCGGCACGGCCGTGCAGGTCTAAAGGCAGTGGTTGCACGGAACTCGCCACGCCCCGAAGACCCACCGACGGCGGGGTGAGGAGGCTGAGTTCCCGAGGGCCCGATGGGGAGGCATCTATGTGCTCGACCCTGATGGGGGACGCCCTCTGAGGCCCGACGCTCAAGTCAGGGCCTCTTCCTGGAAGCCTGTCGGACGCTGAGCCACGCTCGCTTTCTGGGCCAGCATGTAAGAGCTGCGAAACGTCGAAGGCTGAGGTGGTCCACCCTCAGTCCTCTTTCGACGAGGGATAAACCGCTGGAAGGCCGCAGCCTGTTGGCGCGCTTCCCTGAAGCGCTCGACAACTGAGCCAACCGCCTCCCCGAACAGACCAACGTGCGAAAGCGAGGTGTCCAAAAAGAAGGTCTTGTCCCTCTCCTTAATACCCGAGGGAGTCAGCCATAAGTGGCGCTCCGTCGCCACCAGCAGGGCCATAGACCGCCCAATAGCTCGGGCCGTATCCTTCGTGGCCCTGAGCGACAAATCCGTCGCAAGGTGAAGCTCCTTCACATCCTCGGATGCGAGGGGCCCCCCGTCATCGAGGTCATCCAGCAGATCGACCTGGTATGCCTGCAAGACCACCATGGTATGCAGCCATGCACCGGCCTGACCCGCCGCCATGTAAGCCTTGCCGACTGAAGCAAAGGTAGTACGGCAGGGCTTAATAGGCAACGTCGGGGTTTTCAGGGAGGACGCGGCCAGCGTCTCCTTAATACCTGGCATGCCGCCATAACCGTTCCAGTCGGGACCAGGACCAGGACTTTGACACCTCAGTGTGGAGGTTCGGAAAGAACGGTAAATCCCGACGTGACGCTAAGAGGAAACGCTCGTCGAGCTTACTCCGGCGACGAGCATCCTGCTCTTCTGCTGGCCAAGCGATATTGAGCCTAGCCACTGCACGGGAAACCACCTCCAGCAGCTCTTCATACTGCGGAGACTGGACTGACGATGTCACCGCCTTCTGCTCCGAGCACATCCAGTTCTCGGTGAGCAGGCTCCCGCTCCGGGACGGAAGAAGCCGCAGACTTGGTGCGAGCTTCCGGATCCCGAAAGCGGGAGAAAGAACCCGCGGATGAAGGGAAAGAAAGAGCCAAAGCTGTCTCACCTTCGTCGCCAAGGTCCATCTGCGATCCCCAGGAGTGTAGTCGCCAGGATGCCTCAGCAACCGCCGGTCCCTTACCGTGTGGGGAGCAGAGCTGGCCCCCTTCCTCAAAAAGCGCCAGCCGAGAGCGGAGCTTCCTAACCTGGGAAACGGTCGCAATGCACACAGCCAGCCGAGGGCTACTAGTGCATGCTCTCTTCCCAAGCAGGCCGCACACATCTCGTGTGTGTCACCGTCGGGAATATAGCCTGGGCAGGGATACACGCACTGCCGAAACCGCTTCGCACTCGCCATTGCTCAGAGACCCAGAGCGCTTGCTGAAGATCAGAAGTCCGACGACAACAGTGAAGCCGGCTCCCTTTATACCTCCGGTTCCGCCTGCGTCCGTCACGTGTTGACGTTAAACCCAATCAAGATTGGTCTAAGTTGTTACAGAGATTCAGAGCCCGTCACGCTGAAGGCGTTACCCATAGCGTCAGCTGACGCAGTGTTGAAGTTCCCTTGAAAGGGAACCTCTGTTCTATGGTGATCTGAGTTTGAATCAGGAGTTTATCATGTGTTGATACTTGAAAACCACAAGCTGCAGTGTAATTACTAATTATGGCTGTTTGGATAAATGTAGTGGAATATATAGCTCAAGTCAAAGATGAAGTACAGAGCAGTGACCGCTGCATGCATGACTTGTCCACAACTGTAACCCTTTAACTACAACAATGTGGACAGGTGAGAACAGGTAGCTTTATTGTCAAATGAATGTAAATGAGTGGGTTTTATCAGACATACATAGAAGTAGACACACACACACACACACACACACATGCACAGATCAAAGTAATAGAATGTTCGTGTGACATTCCATGTGACAATTTGCATGTACTTACAGCACACACTGTAACAAACTCAGAATTCTGACTTTAAGCTCAGAGTTTCCTCACTCACGCTCACAAGGTAACCAGATTCATTTAGCATTTTACAAGACAGCGTTGTAAAATGAGCTTGACAACGGAAGATCACTTGCAGTGGAAGATCTCCAAACTCCAAGAAAAATATGAGGGAAGAAGGGAATTTTGGTCAAAGGACTGCATTCGTAACAGCCAGAAACTATAGAGCCTGGAAGATGAATTCCAGGCGGTCCAAGCAGAGTTCAAAACTGCAAAGGAGAGCGAGAGTGAATTGAGAAACAAGTTAAAGATCAGCGAAGGTAACAATAAGAAGCTTGTCCAAGCCAATGCTGACTTGGAACAATCTATAAAGATGAAGGATGAAAAAAATTAAAGAAATTCAGGCAAGTCTCCACCAGAAGCTAAATAAATCTGAGGAAGACCACGAGAAAAGGGTAACAGAACTGAGACAGCAGCACGATTCTCAGAAATCTTTCTAAAAGATTAAAACACCCCTTTCTGGTGAAAGGTTTATAACATTTTGCAAACAGAGCAGATGTTATAGCGACATATTTTATGTTACAATGACATATTTTTAGAATAGGAGAGTGATCCCCAGATCCTGGTGAACAGGAGCTTTTACCTAATATACAACATTGTACAGTATGTTCCAGCACTCGCCTGTTGACTTTGGTCAGGACGTGTTGGATCAGTATTTTATCAGATATTGAATCTGGCTCCAGCAGAAGGGATTAGTCAGATTGCTTTCAGATCACTTGAACGAAGCCAAATGCTTCCCAGTATCGTGTCAGTAGGGATTTTCTACATACCATGATTTTAGACTGAAACATTTGCCCTTTTACATGCAGATTGTCGGTTTGCACAAAAGGTGAAGTACACCTTTTTGCTCAGTACATGTCTGAGATTGAACCAGGTGTGCCACATGTATCTATAGCTTTATGGATATACTGTATGCACAGTGTTGGGTAAGCTACCTGGACAGTGTACTGAGCTAAGCTGCCAGCTTCTCCACATTAAGCGAAGCTTCACTACTCTGAAGCTGCCCCCCACAGAAATGTAGCATGCTAAGCTACAGCAACACGGCAAAAGTAGCTTACAGTTTGTTTGTTTTCACATTGAACCAACTTCATTCCAAGATTCTACCGCACTACTTGATCAATAAAAGAGCTCAGCTACTGAAAACCTCTTTGATTCAGAAATCAGTTTTCCGGTTTTTCCTCAAAATGAAAAAGTGGATATTATCCATATAGGAATATATATTGCCACTTTGACCCTTAACCTCACTAGACTCACACAACTCATCCCTTTTCAAACCCTTTCAAAAACATAAAGCGGTAGGCGCTGTGGCTTCGTTGGTTAAAGTACCTGCCTTGTAAACAGAAGATCCTGGATTCAAATCCCAGAAGATCCTTAGGGGTTTAGTTTATGTGTGGGAGACTCTCCTTAAGCAATCCCGTGAAGAGTAAACGGATTGTGTACTAGTTAAATACCCTATGAATGATTCAGCTCACTGTTTCTAAAATCTGTCCTTTGATGTGTGGTTCCTTACTGACTTCTCTTCTGGGGATTTCACCAGAGATTGCTGTGCACCCTCTAAACCATGGAATACAAACAAGCATTGCTGTTGGGCCTGCGTGAGCACTGAAACAATTCATGATGTGGGAGAGACACTACCTTAAAATAAACAATTCTGCAGGTTGGGATATAGACTGGCTTTAATGGTCTCAAGACCTATGTTACTATCATAGCAACCTCACCACAAAATTAATATGTGACCAGTCACGGAAAGTAGGGACACAAGTCGGTTCTGGGGCATTTTGAGTTATTTGCAGATTCTGAAAGTGTAGTCTCCAAGCTTTCCAACAATATGTAACAAATCTGATAATATTTGGAGAAGTTGTGGCCATTTGAAGGTAGGCACTCAAAAAAGCTTAAAAGGGAGAAAAAGGCCTCTCTAGATTGTGCAGTTCTGACCTGCTTGGAGTGACAATAGGGCTCATTTACATTTCATTTAGATAAGCCATACCGCCTGTAAAGCTCCCCTCTGTAAAGCTGCATGGTTGCATAGCAATGACAGACACAACGGGAAAAATCGGACCGCATACTATTCAGTCCCTCCAGGATTTCGCGGGCCTTTTTCCTGATTGTTGCGGTCTAAAATGCCTGATGTTGCGGCCGGTTTTCTTAAAAGTTGCAATGAAAGTTGCGATGTTTCGGCATTTGTTTTTCTAGGTTAAAACGGCAAAGGTAGATCAATTTTTACTTAAAATGCTCATATTATGCTTTTTTGCTTTTTCCCTGTCCTTTATTGTGTTATAATATCTTTTTTTTGTGCATGTTATAGTTTTACAAAGGGGAAAACCCCAAAGTGCACCCCAAAGGGACTGTTCACTATCTGCTCTATTGTAGTTCAGCCTTTACTTCAGAGGCAAATGTGCTTTTTGAGTAAACTTGAGCATTTCTGAAGCTAAAATGCAGCTAAAAGTTCTGCTGCTGAAAATAAAACTAACTTTCTTTCTCTGTCCACTTTCTACGCGGACGTGTAGCCGACAGAGGCACTTCTGTATGACAGTGACCTCACGGACTGATCCTCAGGGTGATGGCTACGACATCGCGGCTGCAGTGGAATAACGTTACAGACACGCGAGCTTGAGTTTACACATTCAGGTGATTCCAGAATAAGCTAACACAACCATTGAAAACGTTAACCTAGCCAGCCATTACAAGTCATTGCCGTCTGCAAACACCAGCCAGCTACTTGCCAACAGCTAACTGTTAGCTAGCTACTATTTCTTTACTGTCTGTTTTTAGAAAGGGAGTACAAGCTTAATTTATTGTGGAGTAACGTAACTGGTAGCTTAGCTCGCTACACTTTCCAAGTAGCTTGCCCAACACTGTGCACATCTTGCAAAACAGTTTACCCCCGTTTCGTAAAGAACATCTGGATACTGTTTTTCACGGTCCTTTGCTGTTATTTTTGTGGGTAAATGTGAGATGTTGGCAGCACACGTGTTGGCAGCACACGTGTTTGCAGCGTCTTCTGAACAAAAAAAGGAAGTGAGTTTGCTGACATATGACGCCGCTTAGCAGGAGACCGCGATAATTGGTCAAAGTTGCAGAAAAGTTGCGGTGATTGGTCAAAATTGCGAGTCGCACTGAATTCACGGGGATTTGTTGAAGTTGCATTAATATTTGCGATCGAGACATCGCGAAATCCTTGAGGGACTGACTATGATTAATAAAGGATTATTAACATCACATTTAATTCAGAATGCAAACAGGCAGGTTTACGTGGGCTAAGTCATTCACACCAGTCAATTCAAGCAGTCAAAAAAAGCAATTGAAGCATTGTTCAAATTAATAACAGATGCTAACATTACCATCTAAAATTCCATCATAGTACTGGGACACAAAACGATAAACTTTGATGTTTATGGAAACTCACCCCATAAGAAACAGAAAAGTATTCTTGTAGATCTCGCTGCCTCCAATGAAATAAGTCGTTCGGGCACACCTTCTCTTTGTCAGGGTCTTCTTTGTGATGTAACCATCTCCGAAGTTTGCACTGCTCATCTGTTTGCCTCTAAATGTCCAAAATTTCGCATGTCCTGCCAGTGAGCGCTTGTTTGTAAGCATCCGGCTTGTCAAAGAAGTACTTCAAAACAGCCATGGTTCAGCTCGTCCGCGGTAATCTTTGCGGTGTCCATCTTCATTGAATTTTGATATCAGCTAGAGCCAGCCAGAGTGCTGCATAATAAGTAGCCATGCTTCCCTTGGAGGGTGGGGCAATAACAGAGAAAAAAAAGCCGGCTTATCCAGTATGGAAATACACACAGACAATGACACGCCCCTACTACATGCTAGAATGCCTGAAAAACAAGCCGATTGCAAAGTTAAAATGTACGCTTTTAAATATACCAATACTGCTATCTCAAACACGGAGAGGCTTCTTCGTGATCTCAACTAACAGATTCAGCAAAAAAGCAAAAATTAACGATTTTGAAAAAAAATGCTTCTTTCTCATTTTGCTCGAAAGTTGTCTTGCCGACTTGTGTCCCTGGTTTACTTGACGGGTCACATATCCTGTGAGAGATCTCAGAAATGCAAAAAGAAACATGTTTGATCAGAAAACCAACTGTTGCGCAGATGGGTTGGTAAGCACTTCTACAGCACAATGAAATTGGCTTGTTTGTACAGGTAGGCTTGATAGATATCTACTGGATTGTAGGATGAGTGCTGTCAACGTCAAATCCTCTCCTTCATTCTACAGAAACAGGAAGATAACACCGCTGTTCGCCGCTGACCCGGTCACCTGTAGACGACAGAGCTGCTCGGGGAAAGGAAGAGCTCTCACTCCCCCTCCAAAAACTGTTTATGCATACACCATAGAAACGTAGCTACGGGCTGCCGTAACACCCCCCTTCCTAAAACAACAAACAACTCCCTCAAGATGTTTGTACATCACACTTGAACTAACGCACGGAAGAGGGCATCCACAAGTACGTTTTTGGTTATTATTCTTATAGCGGATTCCTTGATTGAAATCCTGTACCAGTAACGACCACCTCATAAGTCGCTGATTTGAGTTTTGCATCTGGCTTAAGAACACGAAGGGGTTGTGGTCCGTATAAACCAAAACAGGCAGCAGACTTGAACCAACATACACCTCAAAATACTGCAATGCAAGCAGTAATGAAAGAGCTTCTTTCTCAGTGGTGCTGTAATGTTTTTGAGGTGCATTAAACTTCTTCGAGAAGTAACAAATTGGATGATTGATACCATATGCATCAGTCTGCTGCAACACAGCACCAATTCAATTCAATTCAATTTTTTTTATATAGCCCGGTATCACAAATCACATTTGCCTCAAAGGGCTTCACAATCTGTAACATACGACACCCTCTGTCCTTAGACCCTCGATTCGATTAAGGAAAAACTTCCCAAAAAAACCCCTTTAACAGGGTAAAAAATGATAGAAACCTCAGGAAGAGCAACAGAGAAGGGATCCCTCTCCCAGGACGGACAGACATGCAAAAGATGTCGTAAGTACAGAATAGATTTATAGCATCAAAACTATAACATATACAGCCATGATGGCAAAATTGTTGTATATATATATATGATTATGTTAGAAATGTTTAGGTGGTAAAACATAAGGGAAGATGATGGGTCCAGACGGACAACCGAGCAGCTCCAGGTGGAGCCCAACGAGCAGCACCCGAGCCACTCGTCCCCTGCACCATAGACACAGCAACACTGCCCCAGCAGGTCACCATAGTCACCGATCCAGATACATCTCCGGAGACTGAAATACCTGCTGAAAGTGACACTAAGAAAGAAGAGACGGACGACAAAGCACAAAACTCCGGGAGAGGGAAGAAGTCAAGTTAGTGACGTGCATTTATGGGATGAGAATGCATACGGATGGAGAGGAGGACAGAGGTGAAGAGAGAGAGGTGCATCATGGGAAGTCCCCCGACAGTCTAGGCCTATAGCAGCATAACTAAGGGATGGTTCAGGACTCTCCTGAGCCAGCCCTAACTATAAGCTTTATCAAAGAGAAAAGTCTTTAGCCTATTCTTAAATGTGGAGATGGTGTCTGCCTCCCGAACCCGAACTGGGATCTGAATCCACAGAAGAGGAGCTTGATAGCTAAAGGCTCTGGCTCCCATTCTACTTTTGGAGACTCTAGGAACCACAAGAAACCCTGCATTCTGAGAGCGCAGTGTTCTAGTGGGGTAATAAGGCACTATGAGCTCTGTTAGATACGACGGTGCCTGACCATTTAGAGCTTTATAGGTGAGGAGAAGGATTTTAAATTCTATTCTGGATTTCACAGGGAGCCAGTGCAGAGAAGATAATATTGGAGAAATATGATCTCTTTTCCTAGTTCCTGTCAGTACACGTGCTGCAGCGTTCTGAATCAACTGGAGAATCTTAAGGGACTTTTTCGGGCTGCCTGATAATATGGAATTGCAGTAATCCAGCCTTGAAGTAACAAATGCATGGATTGATTTTTCTGCATCATTTCGAGACAGGAAGTGCCTGATTTTTTCAATGTTACGTAGGTGAAGAAAGGCAGTCCGTGAGGTTCTCTTCATGTGGGAGTTGAACGATAGATCCTGATCAAAGTTAACTCCTAGGTTCCTCACAGAGGTGCTGGAGGCCAGGGCAGTGCCCTCTAGAGCAATTATATCTGCCGACAGCGAGTCTCGGAGGTGTTTGGGGCCAAGTACAATAACTTCAGTTTTGTCCGAGTTTAACATCAGAAAATTTCTGGTCATCCAGGTTTTATGTCCTTAAGGCATGATTGAAGTTTAACTAACTGATCAGTTTCATCCGCTTAATCGATAAATATAACTGGGTATCATCTGCGTAACAATGAAACTTTATGGAGTGCTTTCTAATAATATTGCCCAAAGGAAGCATATATAAAGTAAATAGAAGTGGTCCAAGCACAGAACCTTGCGGAACTCCGTGACTAACTTTGGTGTGCTCGGATGATTCATTGTTAACTTAAACAAACTGAGATCGGTCTGATAGATAGGATTTAAACCAGCTTAACGCGGTTGCTTTAATTCCAATTAAATGTTCCAGTCTCTGTAATAGAATTTGATGGTCAATGGTATCGAATGCAGCACTAAGATCTAGCAAGACAAGTACAGAGACAAGTCCATTGTCTGATGCAATTAAAAGGTCATTTGTAATTTTCACCAGTGCTGTTTCTGTGCTATGATGCACTCTAAATCCTGACTGGAAATCCTCAAATATACTATTGTTATTTAGAAAGTCACATAACTGATTAGCAACAGTTTTTTCAAGGATCTTAGAGATAAAGGGAAGGTTAGATATAGGTCTATAGTTGGCTAAAACCCCTGGATCGAGTGTGGGCTTTTTAAGGAGAGGTTTAATAACAGCTATTTTGAAAGACTGTGGTACATAACCTGTCAGTAAAGACAAATTGATCATATCTACAAAAGACGTACTAACTAATGGTAGAACATCAGCCCCTCTGTTGCTAGCATCCACCTCCAGTTTGAAGGGGCGTGTGAAGTTTGGGGCTGCAAGGACAGGTGTGCTGCAGAGGAGAGCTTTGCACGTCTCAAAACCATTTTGCAAACAGGGGAAAAGGCAAAGGGTATTTTGACAATAGTTAGGTTAGTGAGAGGGACAACAACATCAGCAAAAAAATTCCTACCAAAACTATGGTAATACCCTGCCATCCCCAGGAAGCGACGGAGTTCTAGCCTGGTCTGAGGTGCGGGATAATCCAGGATGGCCTGGATCTTGGCCTCAATTGGACACACCTGACCTTGACCCACCTGTTTACCAAGGTAGGTAACAGTAGCTCTTCCAAATTCTGGCTAAATTTAGGGTCAGATTGGCCTCTCTCAACCTCCCAAAAAACCTTCTTTAATGTTTTCATGTGCTCAGGCCACGTGTCTGAGTAGACCACAACATCATCAAGGTAGACTTCAGAGTTTTTCACCTCAGCTAACATGGTGTGCATTAACCAATGGAATGAAGCAGGTGCATTACGAAGACCGAAAGAGGCATCACAGTATACTAAAGGAAACTATCTGGGGTAACAAAAGCCAAAATTTCAGATGCACAAGGGGTTAATGGGACTTGCCAGTAACCTTTGAGTAGGTCAAGTTTCTAGGGCTGCAACAACGAATCGATAAAATTTGATTGTTAAAACAGTTGCAAACAAATTTTATTATCGATTCATTGTGTTTCACAATTATTACACCACTCAATAAGATGTTTGAGTATAAAATAAGCGGTTGAGCGTGGAGCATAAATAAAAAAAGAGCAGAGCGGAGGTAGAGGAAAGACCATCGGAGAGACCCGTAACGTTCTGAAACGCATGGCAGAAGCAGAGAAACCAGTAAGACCCAAGTCATCCAAGATGTGGGAGCATTTCACGCTAAATAAATCACAAAGTTGTGTTAATTGAAAGATATGCAAAAGCGACAGGGAGTGAGAGAGCGTGAGTGCGTGTGTGTGTCTGCGTGTGAGAGTTTGTCAGTGTGTGCATGTCAGAGGTGGGTAGTAACGAGATACATTTACTTTGTTACACTTACTTGAGTAACTTTTTGAAAAATGTACTCCATGAGTAGTTTTACTGCACCATACTTTTTACTTGCACTTGAGTAGATGTGTGAAGAAGAAATGCTACTCTTACTCAGCTACACTGGGCTACACTCGACTCGTTACTTTTTTTAAATTTACATTTATTCTACATATTCTGTGCTTTATTTTTGCCAGAGAGATGCCGTTAGTACATCAACCACATGACTCCGTTTCACCAATCAGATGTAGCAACAATTATCACATAACTCTGTTTCACCAATCAGACGTAGCGATTCAGTCACATGACCACACACAAACTGTGGCGGCATAGTCACAAAAAAAGGATTTATTGTTCTGACAGCTCAGGTCCCTTTAAACCAAAATATACATCTTTTTGTGCACTTTATTTAAAAAAGCCTATTTATTTGGCAGATGTAAAGCATACATGTGTATGTTTTTTTGTGTTATTCAATTAGTTTTTTGTTTTTTATTACTTTAAAAGCTCAGGGATGTTCAAGGAGCAACCTGATTCTTTGCACTGTCAGTTCTGTTTTTGAATAAAAGGGTTGGAAATGAATGCTTTTTTGTTTTTTTATCCAATAAAATCGAAAAAATAATCGACAGATGAATTGATTATTAAAATAATCGTTAGCTACACGTTTTGTAACAAAGGTAGCGGAACCAACTCTGTCGACAAAATCTTCCATACGGGGTAAAGGGTAACATTTGGCTCTTGTAATACTGTTCACTTTTGAAATCTGTACAGAGCCGTGGCGTTTGGTCTGACTTGGGCACCAGCAGGCACGGGGAACTACAGGCACTGGAGCTGGAAACAGCTAAACAGTTCTCCACCAGATAAATCCACCTCATTCTTAAGAAGAACACGCTTTGTAGGATTAACACGGTAAGTATGCTGTTTGATGGGCAGGTGATTATCAAGTCAAGTCAAGTCAAGTCTGCTTTATTGTCAATTCTTCCACATGTACATTACATACATACAGAGAATCGAAATTTGCGTTACTCTCAGACCCCCGGTGCATACAGATAACACTAACAGTAGAGCCTAAAATCTAGATCAAATATATAAGCTAAAACTATACAATAAGGGAATATAAAAATAAAAAAAGACATAGTAAAAAAAAAAATAAAATAAAAATGAGGTTAAATAAAAGCAGCGCAAGGCACATGGCAGATAAAGTGCAAACCAGTGAACAAACAGCGCAGATAAAAAGATTTTAAGTGCATAAAAAAAATTGCTTATTAAGTCTGATTAAAAAGACAAAGGGCTTATTTTAATTAAACTGACTGATGAGGTGGTAGAATGACGTCAGTTCCATGGTGAATGAGGTAGTGAGCAGCTCAATGCTACACAAAGTGACTGGTGTGTGACATCATATGTTAGTGGAAGGACCTGGGGATGTGGGATCTGGGGGGGGGGTTCATGGTTCAGTGGTGCCTGGGGCAGAAGAGTGACGGGGGGGCAAGTTCGGGAGCGAGTTCAGCTTCCTGACAGCCTGATGGATGAAGCTGTCCTTCAGTCTGCTGGTCCTGGCCTGGAGACTCCGCAGTCTCCTTCCTGATGGCAGCAGACTGAAGAAGCTGTGTGACGGGTGAGTGGGATCACCTGCAATGCAGAGAGCTTTGCGAGTGAGAAGGGTTCCATAAATGTCCTGGAGGGAGGGGAGAGAGACACCAATGATCTTCTCAGCTGCTCTCACTATGTGTTGCAGAGTCTTCCGGCAGGACGCGTTGCAGGCGCCATACCACACAGTGATGCAGCTAGTCAGAATGCTCTCGATGGTGCCTCTGTAGAAGGTGTACATGATAGGGGTGGGGCTCTGGCTCTCCTCAGTTTGCGGAGGAAGTAGAGATGCTGCTGTGATTTCATGGCCAGTGCTGCAGTGTTGTCGGTCCAGGAGAGGTCCTCTGTGATGTGCACGCCCAGGAACTTGGTGCTGCTCACTCTCTCCACAGTCGCACCGTTGATGGTCAGAGGAACATGCTGAGTGTGCACTCTCCTTCGTCTTCTCCACGTTCAGAGAGAGATTGTTGTCACTGCACCACCCGGCCAGGCGGCTCACCTCCCCCACCTTTGTCTCATCTCTGTTGCTAATGAGACCCACCACAGTTGTGTCATCCACAAACTTAATGAAGAGGTTGGAGTTGAGTGACGGTGTGCAGTCGTGTGTCAGCAGAGTGAAGAGGAGGGGGCTCAGCACACATCCTTGGGGAGCCCCAGTGTTCAGTGTGATGATGCTGGATGTGTTGCTGCCGACACGTACTGCCTGAGGTCTTCCAGTCAGAAAGTCCAACAGCCAGTTGCACAGCGAAGTGTTGAGCCCCAGCTCGACCAGTTTGTGAATGAGCTGTTGAGGGATGATTGTGTTGAATGCTGAACTGAAGTCTATGAACAGCATTCTGAGGTATGAGTCTTTTTTCTCTAGATGTGTGAGTGCTGAGTGGAGGGTAGTTGAGATGGCATCATCGGGCGACCAGTTGGACCGATATGCAAACTGGAATGGGTCCAGGGAGGGGGGGAGGGCAGACTTGATGTGGTGCATGACTAGCCGTTCGAAGCACTTCATGAGGATGGGAGTAAGTGCAACAGGACGGTAGTCATTGAAGCAGGACGGAGATGGCTTCTTCGGGACTGGAATGATGGTGGTAGCTTTGAAGCATTTGGGAACAACAGCCTGACTAAGTGAGATGTTGAAAATGTCTGTGAAGACCTCAGTGAGTTCTGCTGCACAGTCTCTCAGTACACGCCCAGGAATGTTGTCAGGACCCGGAGCTTTGCGTGCATTGATCCTGCTGAAGGATCTCCTCACGCTGTCCAGGGTCAGCATCATCACCTGGTCGCTGGGAGGAGGTGGAGTCTTCTGTGCAGTGGAGCTGTTTTGTGCCTCAAAGCGAGCGAAGAAGGCGTTCAGCTCGTTCAGCAGAGAGATGTTGCTGTCACAGGTGCGCTGTGGGGGTTTGTAGTCCGTTATGGTCTGTATCCCTTGCCACAGGCTCCGAGTGTCTCTGCTGTCACTGAAACGATGGGCTATCCTCCTGGAGTACTGTCTCTTAGCCTCTCTGATGCCGCGGAATAGGTTGGCCCTGGCTGTTCTCAGGCCCCCCTCATCGCCAGCTCTGAAGGCAGCGTTCCGCGTCTCCTGGAGTCTGTAGACCTCCCCTGTCATCCACGGCTTCTGGTTGGCCCGGATAGTGATGGTTTTTGTGACGGTTACATCCTCAATACAATTGGTGATGTAGGCAGTGACAGTCTCCGAGTACTCCTGGAGGTCAGTGGTGTTACTGTAAGTAGCAGCCTGCTTAAACATATTCCAGTCAGTTGTATCAAAGCAGTCTTGAAGAGCGTCAGACGACCCTTCTGGCCACACTTGAATCTGTTTCTGAACTGCTTTGGCGACTTTAACGAGCGGTCTGTATGCAGGCATTAGCATGACAGTGATGTGGTCTGAGGCACCAAGGTGGGGGAGGGGGAGGGCTTTGTAAGCTCCTCTCTGTGTGGTGTAAACAAAGTCTAGAATGTTATTACCTCTTGTTGGAAAGTTAATGTGTTGGTGTATTTTTGAAAACACACACTTTAAGTCAGCATGGTTGAAATCCCCAGCTATAATGAGAAAAGCATCGGGGTGTGCGGTCTGCTGCTCACTGATGTGCTGGTACAGTTCATTTAGTGCATCGTTCCTGTTGCTGTTGTTGTGGTTCGGGGGAATGTAAACCGAAACGAGCAGTACGGCTGTATATTCCCTCGGCAGATAGAACGGCCGGCACTTAATGATCATAAACTCCACCAGAGGTGAGCAGTGTTTGCAGATCACAACAGCATCGCGGCACCACGCGTCATTGATGTAAACACAAAGCCCGCCGCCGCGGGTTTTTCCTCCCGCGACGAGAGCCCTGTCTGCTCGATAGCACGTCAGCTGGTCGAGCTGAATGGCGCAGTCCGGAACGCTGTCGCTGAGCCATGTTTCCGTGAATACAAAAACACAACAGTCTCTTACAGTCCTTTGAGTTGAACGTTGTAATCGGATGTAGTCCAGTTTATTGTCTAAAGAGCGTACGTTAGCCAGTACGATGGTGGGGATAGATGGCTTGTGTGGGTTAGCCGTTAGCCTAGCTAACTTCTACTTCCTCTCACGCCGCTTGTGGCGCCTCTGCTGTGGGCGAGATGCAGCAGTGGGGGTCGGTGATGATGTAGGCCTCCGGAGCAGTCTGAGATCTCGCAGCTGTTCCGCACTCCGCGCATGCGCAACATCAGTGTCGTGAGATAAAACAGAAGTACAGGACGGAGTGTCTAAGAAAAGAGTGGGATGACCTTTAATCCATCGAATGATATCTGCTTGTGCAGATCAAGGTTCTGCACGTGAGCGGGTGCATATTCACATGGCAAACCCGTGCCTTTCTTTTACGATCTGGGGTGCCGACAACGTAGTCGGTGTCACATACGGTCCGCAGAACTGGAGATTGGGAGGAGGGCCAAAACTCTGTCACAAGCCTGGAAATCTCTTTTAACAGATTTTTTGTCATAGTGTTCTTTCATTTTGTCATTTGGAGGCAGCCAGTGCGCAGCATCACATGCCCGGTGGAGCCGCTCTTTAAAGTTACTCACATAACTTAAAATATTCCTCTTAGGGCTAGAGGGGGCGGACAAAAACTATTCTCTGAACAACCGTAGGGGCCCATGGCAGTGAATGCAGAGTTTTTGTATGGATATGAGTACCTTGGTATCTGACGTCTGGTCATCGCCCCTGCTCACTGACAGGTAGTAATTAAGTCTAATGTTGTCCATTCGGGTTTTTCTCCTGAATGCCATATACTCTTTGGAATACACCACTTCCTGCCTCTTTCAGATGCGACCTGACCCAAACTTCAGGAGCTCCTGCAGGTACAGCAGGGACAGGAAACACAGAAGCCACTACAGATCTGGGGAAGGCTCTGGCTATTCAGACAGTTGTTTTCAACTGCTCTGATCAGCTGGTTTTCATTGCTATAGGAAAGTTTCTCAAAGGACTGGCCAGGTGAGAGGCAGTTACTGAAGTGTGATAGAATTTCACAATATAGAAAGTTCTGTAGTCGCTCAACTACAGCACTGAAATATGTTCTACAAAATTCAAGTTAATGATGTCAATATTTTTACATTCTGAAAGGGACCGATTTTGCTGCAAATAAAATTTAGAATCAACTTTTAACCTTTTTCTCCACCCCTATATGTCAGATGGTATCCTCTCATCTTTTATCCGTGGAGGTGCAGCATCTGTGGACAATGAGAAATGAAGACGATGAAGATGATGACAGAGAAGGAAATAGATGCTTAATCATACAGACTTTTCATGCAAACAAGACCAACACATGCATTTTTGTTTTTCACTCAATCCTCTTTTTGCTTGTACTGCAGGTGCAGTGGGTCAGCTAGATGAAATGAGAGACAAAGTACGCTGACATCATTGTTCCCACTGCGGATACAGTCAAAATGTCATTCCTCATGGATATGCTTTTGACCAAGAAACCTGTGAGTACTTTGATTGTAGTTTAACTTCACACATCTGTCCACACATGTCCACTTTTTTTAAACCAGATGTTAAAAAACTGTCAAAACTGTATCACATGTAAACTGTGAACATTTTATAGTGAAGCACCTATTGGGAATCCAATAATAAATGCTTTACATTGAAATGCTTTGATTCCCTTGAAAAGGCACCATTAGATTACATTTATATTTGTCCTGTGTGGTGCTGGTGCTCTGTATTGGGCCCACTGGCACAGGAAAGACCTTGACCATGTCGGATAAGCTGCTGAGGAACATGCCTGTTGAACACATCACACACTTCCTCATGTTCTCTGTCTGCACCTCAGCCAACCAGACTCAAGATTCCATCGACAGTAAACTAGATAAAAGGTATACCTGCTCTACTATACATTGTCCATCCAACTAAACATTATTTATAATGCAATAATATGTTTGTGACTCACCATTTCCATGATGCATGTGTCTGTGTTCAGGCGGAAGGGTGTGTTTGGACCTCCAATAGTGAAGAACTTCATCTTCTTCACTGATGACCTAAACATGCCGATGTTGGAGACCTATGGTGCTCAGTCTCCTGTTGAACTGCTGAGGCAGTGGTTGGACCATGGAGGCTGGTATGACAGGAAATAGATAGGTGAGAATACTGGAGGCCTTTTCCCATTTCCTGACTCCGCCCTGTTCCTTTAAGCTTTCAGCTTAGCTTGAAGCTAATATCAGTAACTTAATAACAGTGCATTGAGTGTTTCTTCATGCCTAAAATATAAATTGTTACTGTTTTAATACATAGATTTGGGTTTTGTTATTTTCAGAAATGTGAAACATCTCATTAGATGGAGCTTCTCTTTTGTTTTCCTGCCGTTTCTCCACAGGCACGTTCCAGCATATAGTGGACATCCATTCTGCCTGTGCTGTGGGAACCCCAGGTGGAGGCGGGAACCCCATTAGCCAGCGCTTCACACACCCTCTCCTTTACTGAAATGGAGGATGCCAGCAAGAAAATGAGTTTCTCCAGCGTTCTGGGCAGTTGGATGGGTGAGTCGGGGCTCTTAGTGTGTTTGAATTTGCTGGTAGGACAGGTGTTGCACAGCAGAGAATACTTACATTGGCTTGTGAAAAAAGAAACCTCAGTTTCTAACTGAATCTTTGTTCTCTTTCAGAGGTAAATATGAGTAAAAAGGAACCAGGCAGTAAGTCAAAGACACAGAGAAAGGAACTAGACATGAGTGCAAAGTGTGTGAAATTGAATTTAATACTGAGCAGAGGTTAGTATAGCTCGTAGGATAAAGAGGATACAACACAATTGAATCATTGTCAGTTTAAGTCATTTTATTCATCGAGTACATTTAAAAGCAACAAACGTTGACCAAAGCTTGTGGAGGTGTCTGTGTATAAAGCATTGTCTCAAATCCTCCAGTAAAAAGATTTTCACATGAATTTCATGTTTTAATGGTGTCACTTTCAGTGTTGCCACAGTTTGAAAAAGTAATCTAATTACTGATTACCCCCTCCTTGAACCGCCACCTTATTGTGGTGGAGGGGTTTGCTTGCCTGAATGAACCTAGGAGCTATGTTGTCTGGGGCTATTGCCCCTGGTAGGGTCTCCCAAGGCAAACAGGTCCTGGGTGACAGGCCAGACAAAGAGCGGTTCAAATCCCCCTTATGACGAGTGTGAAATCCAGGTCTGTGACGTCTCCCAGTACGGCGCAACCGGGGCCCCATCCTGGAGCCAGGACCGGGGTTGGGGCTCGTATGCGAGCGCCTGGTGGCCGGGTCTTGCCCCATGGGGCCCGACCAGGCTCAGCCCGAAAGAGCGACGTGGGGCTGTTCTCCCGTGGGTGCTTTGTAGATTCGGTGGCAGTCGAAGGCGGGGGCCTCGGCGACCCAATCCCCGGACACGGAATCTGGCTCTAGGGACTTGGAATGTCACCTCGCTGGGGGGTAAGGAGCCTGAGCTGGTGCGGGAGGTTGAGAGATACCGACTAGAGATAGTCGGGCTCGCCTCCACGCACAGCTTGGGCTCTGGGTCCCAACTCCTCGAGAGAGGCTGGAGTCTCTACTACTCTGGAGTTGCCCGTGGTGAGAGGCAGTGGGCTGGTGTGGGCTTGCTTATAGCCCCCCAGCTCAGCCGCCATGTGTTGGAGTTCACCCCGGTGAAGGAGAGTGAGAAACAAGAGTGAGAGACCTATCCCCTGCACCTTCGGGTTGGGGATAAGTCTCTCACTCTTGTTTGTGCTTACGTGCCGAATGGCAGTGTAGAGTACCCGACCTTCTTGGCGTCTCTGGGAGGGGTGCTGGAAAGTGCTCCGACCAGGGACTCCGTTGTTCTACTGGGGTACTTCAACGCTCACGTGGGCAGTGACAGTGATACCTAGAGGGGCGTGATTGGGAGGAACGGCCCCCCCGACCCGAACCCGAACCTGTTATTGGACTTCTGTGCTAGTCATAGTTTGTCCATAACGAACACCAAGTTTAAGCATAAGGGTGTCCATCAGTGCACGTGTCACCAGGACACCCTAGGTCGGAGGTTGATGATCGACTTTGTGGTTGTTTCATCTGACCTCCGGCCGTATGTCTTGGACACTTGGGTGAAGAGAGGGTGCGGAGCTGTCAACTGATCACCACCTGGTGGTGAGTTGTATCCGATGGTGGGGGAGAAAGTTGGACAGACTTGGCAGACCCAAACGTACTGTGAGGGTCTGCTGGGAATGTTTGGCTCCAGTCTCCAGTCAGAAAGATCTTCAACTCCCACCTCCGGCAGAGCTTCAAACAGATCCCGAGGGAGGCTGGAGACATTGAGTTCGAGTGGACCATGTTTTCCACCTCTTTTGTCGACGCGGATGCTTGGAGCTGTGGCCGCAGGGTCTCCGGTGCCTGTCGTGGTGGCAATCCCCGAACCCGGTGGTGGACCCCAGAAGTAAGGGATGCCGTCAAGCTGAAGAAGGAGTCCTATCGAGCCTGGTTGGCTCGGGGGACTCCGGAGGCAGCTGATGGGTACCGGAGGGCCAAGCGAGCTTCAGCCCGGGTGGTTGCAGAGGCAAAAACCTGGGTCTGGGAGGAGTTCGATGAGGCCATGGAAAAGGACTATCGGTCGGCCTCCAAGAAATTGTGGCAAACCGTCCGGCGCCTCAGGAAGGGGAAGCAGTGCCCTGCACACACTGTTTACAGTGGGGGTGGGAATCTGCTGACTTCGACTGGGGACATCCTCGGACGGTGGAAGGAGTACTTCGAGGATCTCCTCAACCCCACCGGCATGTCTTCCATTGCGGAAGCAGAGGCTGAGGGCTCAGTTGTGGACTCGTCAATCTCCCGGGCTAAGGTCACTGAGGTAGTTGAGAAGCTCCTCGGTGGCAAGGCACTGGGGGTGGATGAGATCCGCCCTGAGTACCTCAAGTCTCTGGATGTTGTGGGGCTGTCTTGGTTGACACGCCTCTGCAACATCGCGTGGTGGATGGGGACAGTGCCTCTGGACTGGCAGACTGGGGTGGTGGTCCCCGGAAAAGTCTATGCCAGGGTACTGGAGAGGAGAATTCGGCCGATAGTCGAACCTCGGATTCAGGAGGAACAATGCGGTTTTCGTCCCGGTCGTGGAACACTGGACCATCTCTATACCTTTGCCAGGTTACTGGAGGGTTCATGGGAGTTTGCCCAACCAGTCCACATGTGCTTTGTGGATCTGGAGAAGGCATTCGACTGTGTCCCTTGCAGCGACCTGTGGGGGGTGCTCTGGGAGTATGGGGTCCGGGGTCCTCTGCTATGACCAGAGCAGGAGTTTGGTTCGCATTGCCGGCAGTAAGTCAGATCTGTTCCCGGTGCATGTTGGACTCCGGCAGCGCTGCCCTTTGTCACCGGTCCTGTTCATTATTTATATGGACAGGATTTCTAGGCGCAGTCGGGGGCCGGAGGGAGTCCAGTTTGGGAACCACAGGATTTCGTCTCTGCTTTTTGCAGATGATGTTGTCCTGTTGGCTTCATCAAATAAGGACCTTCAGCATGCACTGGGATGGTTTGCAGCCGAGTGTGAAGCGGTGGGGATGAGAATCAGCACCTCCAAGTCCGAGGCCATGGTTCTCAGCCGGAAAAGGGTGGCTTGTCCCCTTCACGTTGGTGGAGAGCTCCTGCCTCAAGTGGAGGAGTTTAAGTATCTTTGGGTCTTGTTCACGAGTGAGGGAAGGACGGAGCGGGAGATCGACAGGTGGATCGGTGCATCCTCTGCAGTGATGTGGTTGATGTACCGGTCTGTCGTGGGAAAGAAGGAGCTGAGCTGCAAGGCAAAGCTCTCTATTTACCAGTCGATCTACGTTCCTACTCTCACCTATGGTCATGAGCTTTGGGTCATGACCGAAAGGACAAGATCCCGGATACAGGCGGCAGAAATGAGTTTCCTCCGCAGGGTGGATGGGCGCTCCCTTAGAGATAGGGTGAGGAGGTCAGTCACTCGGGAGGAGGTCAAAGTAGAGCCGCTGCTCCTCCACATCGAGAGGAGTCAGCTGAGGTGGCTCAGGCATCTGTTTCGGATGCCTCCTGGACACCTCCCTGGGGAGGAGGCCCCGGGGAAGACCTAGGACACACTGGAGGGACTATGTCTCTCAGCTGGCCTCAGTATTCCCCCGGAAGAGCTGGAGGAAGTGTCTTGGGAGAGGGAAGTCTGGGTGTCTCTGCTTAGACTGCTGCCCCCGTGACCTGGCCCTTCACCTCTGCTCCCTGTAACCTCACCGTTCCACCTGGGTCCCTCTCATTGACACACATGTATTCTCTCTTACTGCAGCTAAGCTTCATTCCTGTTTTCCAGAGCAGACCTCCATCTCTCTAGATTTTCCTCCACCTACTCTCACAGGGATGCTCTCACTAGATATCACAATGTCATCCACAAACATCTTAGTCCATGGAGATTTCTGTCTAACCTCATCTGTCAGCCTGTCCATCACCAGAGCCGATCCTTGATGCAGACCCACCTCCACCTTGAACTCCTCTGTCACACCTACAGCCCACCTCACCACAGTCTTACAGCTCTCATACATGTCCTGTACCATTCTAACATACTTCTCTGCCACTCTAGACTTCCTCATACAATACCTCAGCTCCTCTCTCGGCACCCTGTCGTATGCTTTCTCTAAATCTACGAAGACACAATGCAACTCCCTATGACCTTCTCTGTACTTCTCCATCAGCATCCTCAAAGCAAATACTGCATCTGCTGTACTCTTTCTAGGCATGAAACCATATTGCTGCACACAAATGCTCACCTTTGCCATTAGCCTAGCTTCCACTACTCTTTCCCACAACTTCATTGTATGACTCATCAGCTTTATTCCTCTGTAGTTGCCACAGCTCTGCACATCTCCCTTGTTCTTAAAAATTGGCACCAGTACACTTCTCCTCCATTCCTCGGGCATCCTCTCACTCTCCAAGATCTTGTTAAACAAACTAGTCAGAAACTCTACTGCCACCTCTCCTAGACACTTCCATACCTCCACAGGTATGTTATCAGGACCAACTGCCTTTCCACTCTTCATCCTCTTCAACGTCCTCCTCACTTCACTCTTGCTAATCTTTCTCACTTCCTGCTCCACACCAGTCACCTCTTCTACTCTTCGTTTCCTTTTATTTTCCTCATTCATCAACTCTTCAAAGTACTCCTTCCATCTTCCCATCACACTCCTGGCACCTGTCAATACATTTCCATCCTTATCTTTAATCACCCTAACCTGCTGCACATCCTTCCCATCTCTATCTCTTTGTCTGGCCAACCTGTACAAATCCACCTCTCCCTCTTTAGTGTCCAACCTAGCATACAAGTCCTCATATGCTCTTTGTTTGGCCTTTGCCACCTCTACCTTCACCTTACACTGCATCTCCTTGTACTCCTGTCTACTCTCTTCAGTCCTCTCAGTGTCCCACTTCTTCTTTGCTAACCTCTTTCTCTGTATACACTCCTGAACTTCCTTGTTCCAACACCAAGTCTCCTTGTCCACTTTCCACTTTCCAGATGACACACCAAGTACCCTCCTACCTGTCTCCGTGATCACATTAGCTGTAGTGGTCCAGTCATCTAGGAGCACTTCCTGGCCACCCAGAGTCTGTCTCAGCTCCTCCCTGAAAACTACACAACACTTGTTTCAACTTCCACCACTTCGTCTTCTGCTCTGCCTTTGTCCTCTTTATCTTCCTCACCACCAGAGTCATTTTACACACTACCATCCTGTGTTGTCTGGCTACACTCTCACCTACCACTACTTTACAGTCACTGGTCTCTTTCAGATTACAACATCTACACAAGATGTAGTCCACCTGAGTGCTTCTACCTCAGCTCTTATATGTCACCCTATGTTCCTGCCTCTTCTGGAAGAAAGTGTTCACTACAGCCACTTCCATCCTCTTTGCAAAGTCTACCACCATCTGTCCTTCTGCTTCCTGTCCTGAAGACCAAACCTGCCCATTACCTCTGTTCCTTTCACCTACATGCCCATTGAAATCTGCACCAATCACCACTCTCTCATCTCTGGGGATGCTCTGCATCACTTCATCTAACTCACTCCACAATTTCTCCTTCTAACTCACATCCTACCTGTGGGGCATAACCACTCACAACATTGAACATCACCCCTTCAATTTCCAGCTTCAGGCTCATCAACCTGTCTGACACTCTTTTCACCTCAAGAACATTCCTCACAAACTCCTCATTCAGGATAACTCCTACTCCTAATAGTTTCTCTTCCTATCCGACCCATGGTAGAACAACTTGAACCCTGCTCCTAAGCTTCTAGCCTTGCTACCTTTCCACCTGGTCTCCTGAACACACAGTATGTACACCTTCCTTCTCTGCATCATGTCAATCAACTCTCTAGCCTTCCCTGTCATACTCCCAACATTCAAAGTCCCTACTAGCCTTCCCTGTCATACTCCCAACATTCAAAGTCCCTACTATCAGTCCTACATTCTTAGCTTTCCTCTTCTCTCTCTACATACGAACACACCTTCTTTCTCTCCTTCTTCCTGTAGGTTAATAGCACCGGTGGCGGTCGTTGTTAACCCAGGCCCCGACCGATCCGGTTTGGAAGTCATTGTCACGATTTGCATTATTAATTTGGCATGTGTTTGACGTCGGATGCCCTTCCTGACACAACCCTCTGCATTTATTCAGACTTGGGACTGGCACAAGAAGACAATGGCTTGTGCCCCCTTGCGGTTGCATTAGAAATAGGAATACCAAACCTGTTAAAATATGTAGAGGCATTTGCCAAAATATCTGGTTATAAAATAAACTGGTCTAAACCCGAACTTGTGTTTATTGGGGAAAAGAAAAACATCAGCCAATGTCCTGTTAAAGTTGTAGACGGATATATATCATACCTCAGGATAAAAATATCAAAAAACTATGAATCTTTGGTACACTTAAACATCCATGAAGGTCTAGAGAAATTGAAGTGATGTATTGACTTTTACAAGACCCTACCACTTTCTATGATAGGCAGAGTGAATGCCATTAAAATTGTCTCAATTCCTAAATGTATTTATCTCTTTCAGGTCTCTGTGGCGTAATAGGCCAGTGCACTCGGCTGTTAACCAAGAGTTTGGTGGTGCGAGCCCCCCACCCAGTGACTGTAAACTATTGCTCCCAAGCCAAAGTGGAACATCTATGGCTGCTCTTTTACTTATTTGTTCATATAGGAATAGTGCCAATTTCACCATTAACCTCCCTAGAATCCCAGTGCTCCTCCCTTTTTGCCTTGTGGCCCCAGA
>CM022480.1:2612875-2628235 GCA_011952105.1 Coreoperca whiteheadi
TGTGCCTCTTTCACTTGGGAGAAATAGCTTACAGTCTATGTGTGGGCTGGAACCACCAACGTCTCGGTTAACAGCCGAGTGCACTGGCCTATTATGCCACAGAAACCTACCGCCAGTTACCCAGTTACCTATTTAAAAAATCCTGACAGATTGTCTTCCAATCTGTGTTCCACGATGCACGACAACCATGTCCATTTGATTTAATTAATGTGTCCCCTCTATTGGTCAATCAAAGAAGCATTACACAATGAAATCACTGAAGCAGCTACGGCCTGGAATTAATTCATTTTTAGGAAAAATACAAATGTATTGGGGAAATTATAGGGCGCCACAACCAAAGGTGCAATAACAGTAAGTGATAATTACATTGTATGGAGACAAAACAGGATACAATCAACAGTTTGAAACACAGAGCTGAGTTTATTCAAACTACACAGAATGTTTGGCTTTTGCATAAAATGCTGTCTGATTGATTTTTTTAAATTTGAACAAATCATTATATTAATTGTCACTGTTGTATTTTAATGATAAAATAAATCCTATAAATATGCTAAGGGTGATTCTAATTAATCTGAACAAGTTTCATAACCCATGCAACTGATCATAGGAGCAGTCACAAAAATGACTGAACTCGCCACCAGCCTCCGTTGGATAACTGCACTATTTTAGCGGGAGAAAGCAGTGGGAACGAGACACAAACTCTTCCAAACATGTAGATTTCTCACGAAAATATGTGCTGATTCATGGATCAGATACACGCCGAACTAAACACAGACTCATAACACTGTTAATACATCCTCTATCGTGTGTGTGTGTGTGTGTGTGTGTGTGTGTGTGTGTGTGTGTGTGTGTGTGAAGGTATTTGAGGAGTTTTTTCGGCCGTTACCAAAGTAACTACCCAGTTTGCTGCTTCCCATTTGGAGAGATATATGCGCAGAAGGTGAGAAAAAGGTTTTTGACAGCAGAGTTTATTTAGATTATTTCTATTCTATTATTTTATTTGTTCACAATGTGACGTTAGCATTATCACTTTGTAAAACTACGATCCAGTGTTTCAGATGTCTGGATCACTTTGTCTGAATCTATAGTCAGGGTTCAACGTTTTCAAGTTTGTTTTTTTTCACTTGCCCAGTCGGGAAGTCCAGTTTTACTTGCCCCTACACAAGTAGTTTTATTTATTAGCAGTTATCAAATAATAACAAATACTTATTCATTTTCACGTTTAATCTTTAGAAATAAATTAAATAAATCAGAACAAGGACACAGTGTGTCATAGGTGCAAAGCAACAAACAGTCTTGCATACTGAAAATGATACGACAACCCCCCCCTCCTCCCCAGAGATGGACTCTGTTAACTGAGTGAGCGATAAATGATCTAAAGGAACTTTGTCATTTTCTCGTGAGTAGGGATGGGTATCGTTAGGATTCAATTGATACTACTATTCTTATCTGCACTCTTCTTCTCGCAAATGCCTTAAAGAACAAGGACAGAGGCAAGAAGGCCAAATAAACCACTGACTAGTTTCATTACTCTGCTGCTACACCAAAACGCTCTCTAGCTGTTAGAGTATGAATGTTTTTGGATGTTGTATATAAAAGAGCCTGTTGAGCAAATACCATTATACAAGTATTTTGTTAGAAACTAGTATTTGCTATTTTTGTGAACTACAGAATATAAAGGATTGCAACACTTTTCGGGAGCAATTCCGATTTGGATAATGTGGTGCTGCAAAATATATGAAACTAATCATAAATGATCAAACAGCAGCAGCTAATGAAGCATTTGTGTTATTTAAAATGAACCCTTCTTCTCAGGAGTGCATGGGAGTGTAGAGACCTGATCAACTGGCATCTGTGAGTGTCGTTGTATCTGTTATGGGGGGGCACCTTTATAATTCTTGTTAGTACGTGGAGTTTAATGACCTCGGCAAATCTCCAGCATAGCTCTACTCAACTTTAAACTGACTGATTCATTTGGGTATACTGGGTGCTGTTCTCTTTAATAGCCACAATATAGGACATGCTTGTGTTCTGAATGATCAGTTCTCTGCATTCCATTCATTTGGCATGTGGACAGGGGAGGCCAGGGATTGAACCACCAGCAGTAAAAATGCTCTGATATTGCTACTAGGTAAAACAAGTCAACTATAATTCATTTTAAGTTGCTCCTATCAGAACCATTTCAGAACTTATAATCAAGCCCTATTGTTGACAATGAGGGCCTAAATGAATATCCTCCTGACCACTCACTACACTCATTAGGTTTATTAGTAAACATGGGTAGGTTATTAGCATTATTCCCAGATTCACTTTATTTAGATTGAACTCTCCAGAAACCCTTTCTCTAGTTTCAATACAGCACATTTACTATTACAGTACATTAAGGAGATGTCCTTGTATCATAGGTTGGTCACATTGCTCCTTTTTCATACTTAAAATAAAAACAACGCAGATCATAATTAAGGCAGGTGCCCTCTTCTGGATCAAAAATGGCTTCTAATTTTACACCCTACCCTGATTACTTCTTCATTACGCACTGATACATGTACAGTAACTGCAAAGCAGATCCAACTAGGAATCCTTGTCACAATGATTAACTCAGTTAAGAGTTTTACATTAAAACAACTAATCCACAAACTTTCAATGAATTATTCAATGCTAGTTCAGTGAATCCAGTTTTAAAGCAGCATGGGAATGTATGTTTAGGCTTCAAATGAAAAATCTTCATGTTTTTTCATGTTCTTATTGTTTTAATATTTAATATGTTTGACCATGTCTCTTTCCGTCCTCTGTTGTGGCTTTGTGGAAAGTCTGAAGATGTCTTACTATGTCATCGTGGTCCTGGATGAACATCTTGACCTAAGAAGGACATTGTTAAGTTGATCATTTTCTGTTGCTCTGGCTGTTTATCTCCATCTCTGCTCTGTCAGGGTACATACCTTTTCCAGCTGTTTCTCAGTTTCATTCATTTCCAAAGGCTCCTATCCTTCTAGCATTTCATCTGCTATTACAGAGAGGTTGTGGGTCGCCATCTTAATCTCTCCCTGTTGGACTGCTTTCTTTGCTGCTGTTGCCTGAATGTGGTTCCACTGCTTTTCCTGTATGAAGAAAGGGGGAATTGATTTTCACACAAAATGGTAGTTGAATTTTTAAGCACCATTTGATCTGATCTTATCTCTGATGTGGGACTTTGACTCGGGATTATGTCTGGCACCCATACTAGAGATTCAGAGCGGGTCTTCTGGAGCACAGTCTGGAGCTGGGACAGCTGGTTGTTCTTGTGCAGCCGCAGCAAGTGATGCTGGTCCGTCAGCAGTGCTTGTCTGTGCTGGTTGACCTGCTCCTGCGCCTCACTCCTACTCTGACAGAGCTGCTCTCTTAAGTGGAGATGGCTCTTTAAATGCCCAATGAGCTGCTGCTCCTCTTCGAACTGTAACACCCACACACATTAAAGGTGTAGCCCCAAAATGGATTTTCATTATCTACTCAAAACATGTCACGGTTCTGAAATGGCGGGCCACCTCGCCTGAAACAACGACCCCCCCCTGCTCACATTATGAAACTCGCACTTTCCTGAAATAAAACAGTAACCTGTATGGAGAAAGAGGAGGAGGTGCTCCTACACACAGCAATGCCATATATTTAATGAGTGTGGCTATTTGTTTAGGCCATCATCAAGAGACACGCTGAGCTGAGACTAAGGGTGGCTTTCCACCACCACTAAACACTTTCCAGGGCTCAAAAGGAGCTCTGGACCCAATGTTTCTGTTATAACATGCTTGCATCATGCAAGCTCGTGTGAAAAAACCTGTTGGTGCTTTTAGAGCAGCAGAAAGATGAGTGATCTGTAATAGTTGGGGAACTACGGGAGTTGACACATTAGGTGGTGCTCTGCGTTTCAAAAAGGCTACGATAGACTATTCCTGTGCAATAAACTCATTTAGATGTAGTCACTCATTTCTCTGCCATGTAAAGATCCCTGCAGTACCTTTGTCATTTTGAGCACACGCTCCATAACGTCCCGATACACAGCGTGTCTCTGCACCTGACGCTCTACCTCCTGTTTCCTCTCCATCATTGCAGCATACTCCTCCTTCAGCCTCTTTATCTCTGCCTCCTTTTGAAGCCACTCTTCCCTTTGCCTCTCTGCTTCCTACACAGAGGGAGGCAGGGTTTTGCCTTTTGCTGTCCAGTGAAATTGAAATCTAACATGTACAGTCTAATACAGGATTCGTGTGTGAAATGGTCCCCTGCTTTACCTATCATGAGAACCTTATCAAAGCCTGACCTCGCCCGTGTCTTACGCTTGACCTCCATGTGTAACTCATCTACACACTGCTACAAACTCTCCAACAACTACATGAAAACACACATAGCAGGCAAAAGTTAGATGAGCTGTAGGAATATTTATGATGCATGGACAGTCAGGACAGTGAGGAATCAATCCAGGTATCAAGGTCATTCAACAACACAGGGTTGCACATTGACATGTAGGTTGTAGCCTGTTCACGCTACACACACACACAAAAAAGAAATCACTGCGAGACGTTACGCAGGGTAACTGTTAGCTAAAGTCATTGTGCACCTGTTTGCACTCCTCGGTCTTTGCTTTAGACTCTTCTTTTTCCCGAGATTCTTCTGCAGCTCAAGGCCGGCATCGCACTAATCCTTCCAGCGGTAGCCCCCGCAGGCTGCCCGCTGTTCCCACACAGACACAGTACAAAGTGAATGACAGTGATTCTGGCAGGGCTTCTCACGGTCAGCCGGGGAGAACCGCTCCACATCAACTCACCGTGGAAGCTGCTCCTTACGGACGGTACTCGGGTCCATGACTCTCTGCTGTTTGGGATGACTTTCAGACAGAGTTAACAAGAAACAGTCTTCATTTTTCACTCTTCCTCCTGCTCTCGTTGGTTAATGTTAGTTCCCTTTCAATAAGGGAGCCGGCTTCACTGTTGTCATCAGTCTTCTGATCTTCAGCAAGCGCGCTGGGTCTCTGTGGAAATGACGAGTGTGAAGCGGTTTTGGCAGTGGTTCCTTTCTGCCCGCAGATTATCCCCACCGGCAACTCACGTATTTTGGTTGACTGTTTTGGGTTGAGAGCTCGCTCTGTCAGCCCTCGAGGTTGACCGCGAGCAGCGTGAGCATCTCCTTGGGAGCTCGCTCTGCTTGGTGTGGGTCCCGCGGCTGCTGCGGGAGAGACACAGCTCATCCGCTAATTCCCGGAAGCCCGCATCGCGGCTTCTTCTGAGGCCACACACTTGTGTCTGCTGTCTGCACGGAGAGCAGGGTCAGCCCTGAGAGGGGACTGTGAGCAAGGTAAGTGCCCTCTCTGAGGAGAGATAAGACGCTCTGCTCTCGACTGACTGTTTGTTGTTTGTTGAAACAGTATACCCGCATTCGGGATCCGGAAGCCAGGCTGAGACTGCAACGGCTTCCACCCTGGATGTGGAGCCCGCGCAGAGAGGATCCAGTTCCGAGGACCTGGATATCCTGAGCGTGGAAGGTGGTGATGTGGGTGGCTCGTCAGCCCAGTCACTGCAGCATGAGGAGTTGCTGGAGGTGATTTTCCCAAGAGAGGAAAATGGTGGCTAGGCTCAATATCGCCTGGCCAGTGGAGCAGCAGGACACTCATCGCCGGAGTAGCTCAGTGAGTGTTTCCTTCTAGCCACACCTCCACACCCACGTCGGGACCTGCCGTTCTTCTGGATCTCCACACCGAGGTGTCAAAATCCTGGTCCAGGCCATATTTTGCACAGTTTTCTAGCCCGACTGGTCGCCAGTCTGTGTTGATCAGTGGGTGCAAGGATAACGGCTAGGGCGGGGAGACACTGGCGGTGTTTATCGCCCAGGCTGCGTCCTCCCTTAAGACCCCGACGTTGCCTACTAGGCCTTGTCACACTACAATGACTTTAGTGGGCAAGGCATACAGGGCAGCGGGTCAGGCGAGGTATGTCCGCACGCCATGGCATGCGAGCGGGTGTGCCCAGCCGACCTGCTTAGGACTTTGGCGGGGCCCTCACATCCAAAGATGGGATGGAGCTCCACTATGCTACGACGATGGTTTAGCCAAACGTCGCCAGAGGTCTCGGGCCTGAGCTGAGGGTGGACCACCTCAGCCTTCGAAGTCTTGCAGCTCTTACATGCTGGCTCAAAAAGCGAGTGTGGCCCAGCGTACCCCTCCCTAGCGGCCAAGGGGCTCGCTCCAGCCTGCTCGGAGAGGACCTGAGAGGGAGAAGACGGACCTGAGGGCAGTGCTTCTCGCCCAGCAGGCCTCACAGAAGAGGCCCTGACTCAAGCGTCGGGCCTTGGAGGGTGCCCCCCCCCCCCATCGGGGATGAACACATGGCTGCTCCCCCATTGTGCCCTTCGGAGCTCAATCTCTTAACCCTGCCGCCGGTGGCGCTTCGGGGCATGGCGAGTTCCATGCAACCGCTGCCTTTAGACCTGCACGACCGTGCAGCAGTCAGGCCAGAGTTGTGTTAAATCCCACCGTTCCATCGCTTTGGGGTACCGCAGCTCTCACATTGCAGGTTTGGCGGGGCGGTCAGGCATGTACATGCAGATCCTCGGGGATTTCCCGCTACTGCAGCGCTTCGGGTAACCACGGTCACCACTCCAGGTCCCCCAGGCACCAGCCTCGTGAGGTTGGTTCCCCTGAGGGACTATTCTGCCCGCTTGAGAAGCTTGACCCGGCGTGTCGCACTGAGTTTGCGCCCTGTCCGACAAGGTTACAAGCTTCGGTTCCGGTCCACACCCCCATGATTCTGAGGAATCTTGGAAATAGGGGTCGACCAAGTACAAGCATAGGTGATGGAGCGAGAAATACATTCTCTCTTGTACAATGGGGCCATAAAATAAATCCCTACCTGAGGGATGCATACCGGGTTCTACGGCCGGTACTTCATAGTCCCGGGAGAGACGGTGGTTTGCGTCCCGTTTTAGATCTTCGTCACCTGAACTGTTCTCTGAGGAGACTTCAGTTCCGGATGCTGACGATCCCTATGATTGTGAGTCTGATTCAGTCCGAGGACTGGTTCGTCACAATCGATCTAAAGGATGCGTACTTCCACGTCTCTATCATTCTGGGACACCAGAAGTTCCTGCGGTTCGCTTTCGGGGGCAAAGCTTACCAATATCGGGTGCTTCCTTTCGCCCTAGCACTCTCCCCTCGCACCTTCACGGAGTGTATGGACTCTGCCCTGGCTCTTCTCAGACTCCAGGGGCTCCGCATCCTCAATTTTTTTTGGACGACTGGTTGATTTTATCCCAGTCTCGTCTCACGCGGTATGGCATCGAGATGCACTTGAGGTGCTTGAGGTTGAGGCTCAACACGAGCAAAAGCATGCTCACTCCAACACAAAGGATTAATATTCCTAGGAGCAGTGCGGGCACAACTGTCTCCCGCACGCTTCGAGTCAATCCTGACTATGGCACTCAGGATGCAGCTAGGCCGACATCTCACTGCACTTCAGTTTCAGAGACTGTTAGGCCTCATGGGGGCAGCATCCACTGTAATTCCACTTGGATTGCTGCACATGAGGCAGCTGCAGTGGTGGCTCAGGGGACGGATTTTCCCCAAAGGGCAATCCTTTTCGCCTGATCAAGGTTACACGCAGGTGCATGCGTGCCTTAGACAGGTGGAGACAACAGGTGTTCCTGACCCAGGGCCCAGTGCTGGGAATGGTGTATCACCATCGCACACTTTCGACGGACGCCTCCAGCACCGGATGGGGAGCGGTTTTGGAAGGCCGCACAGCCCGAGGTCTGTGGTTGACCCCGCATCTATGGCACATAAATTGCCAGAAGATTCGAGGGTGTACTTAAATCGACAAGCCTGGACGGCCCCCCATGGGAAATACCCGTCATGAGAGACCTGCTGTCGCAGGGCCAAGGCAAAATATTCCATCCCCAGCCAGGGAAATTGAAGCTGTGGGTCTGGCCCCTGAGGGGGACCACCTCCGAGCTGCCAGTCTCTCTACCGAGGTAGTTGAGACCATCTTACACTCTAGAGCCCCCTCCACGAGGAAACTGTATGCGGACAAGTAAGAAATTTTCACTACATTGTGCCTGGAGCGCCATCTTTACCCTGTTCACTGCCCGATGGCTTCAGTGCTGAAGTTCCTCCATAGATGGTTTTCGGCTGGACTCTGCACTCATACACTAAAGGTGTATGTGGCTGCAATTGCAGCATTCTACAGTTTGGTGGATGGCTGCTCGCTTGGGAAGCACCGCTTCGTTACCAGTTTCCTTCGTGGCACCTTGAGGACGAGGCCTCCGGTTCGAGTCAGAGTCCCTCCGTGGGATCTGACAGTGGCACTGGATGGATTGACCACAGCACTGTTCAAGCCACTGGACGATGCATCAGACAGGTGTCTGGCCTTAAAGATGGCATTTCTGCTGGCCATGACTTCTCTCAAGAGTGGGAGAACTGCAGTCCTGCTAACCTGGAGATCGTTCCAGGCGCAGTCAGAGCCATCCTGCATCGCAGGCTGGGTTATGTACCCACTGAGGTGGCCCGGCCAGTAGTCCTGCAGGCGTTCCATTCTCCTTCAGAGTCGGCGGAACAGGAAGGTAGGCTGCAACTGCTTTGTCCGGTCAGAACCCTGGAGTTTATGTCTGGAGGACATCCTGGTGGCGCAATTCGGACCAATTGCTGGTATGCTTTGGGCCCCCTCATAAGGGCTGCCCGGCTACCAAACACAGTATTAGCAGGTGGATAGTTGAGGCTATCGTTTCGGCTTACGAGGTGCGCGGTTTGCCTTCACCTCTGTCGATAAGAGCTCACTCTACACGGAGTATGGCATTCTCCAGAGCTTGGTGGTCGGGAACCCCCCTCTCCGATATATGCGATGCTGCGGGATGGTCCTCGCAGACCACCTTTGTGAGATTTTACAGCCTAGACCGCTTAAATAATGCGGGATCTGTGTCTCTCTTGTCTTGAAGTGTGCCCTGCTGGCTTCACACTCTGACAGGCATCCCTTCAGCATGGCGGAGTTGGTACTGCGTTCCCCATTGCATCAGCTGACGCAGCGTTGAGGTTCCCTTGAAAGGGAACGTACCAGGTTACGTATGTACTTACCCCTTATACTTCCGGTTCTGCCGGCGTACGTCACGTGTTGACCTTAAACCCAATCAAGATTTGTCTAACTTGATACAGAGATTCAGAGGCAGTCACGCTGAAGGCATTCCCCATAGGGTCAGCTGACGCAGCGTCTCGTTCCCTATCAGGGAACCATGGTTACATACGTAACCTGGTACATTTTCAAGCTTTCTCGGACCGTTTGCTTCCAGCGTTCCGCTCCCTCGTTCCTATGGTATTTCAGGGCAGAATCTTTCAAAACAGGATGTTTTTTCATTTGATCTAGAAATCAAACTGTGTTAGAACTGAAAAATTAGGCAATTAATCAGTTAGTCGATGAACAAGAAATTAATCAACAACTAGAAATTCACATGTAAACCAAAAGCACCACCCCACCAAAAACTTTAAAAACGAGAAGTCGAACTCTTAAATTCTACCAATTATAGCTGAAAAGAGAAGATGAGTAATTGATGAATCAATTACTGGACTGATGAAAAATTCTTTCTCAACTATTTACATAATCAATGAATCGTTTAAGTCATTTTTCAAGCAAACATGCTGTTAACTGTTCCTGCTCCAGCATCCAGACCGTAGTCTGGAAGTACAGGGGAGATTCACTTCCAGGGCCGAGGTCGGTAACGTTACTGGCTTTGGAGCTAACCCCCTTCACCTCAACCCCTCGCAGTGGGAAAAACAAGACACAGGAAAACTTATCTGACTTGAGGAGCCGTGGCATCTATTTATGCGTCAATAGTAACTCTCACTGTACATCCTCTATATCTCCTACTTCACTTCTAACCTTTTTTCTCTGCTCCTGTCGCCAGCACTAAACTAGCTCACACCACATTCTTTCTCTCTCGTTATTATTATTTTTCGCGCTCGCTACTTCCTCTCTCTCTGTTTGTCACACACACGTCACACACTGCCCTATCTGCTAAAGGAGCCGCACAGTCTTACAACACTAACGTTACCCCCACTCTGGATGGCAACATAATTCCATTCCAGCACAGGAACACACATCAACATGCATATACATACAGATTGGCAGACCTCATTCGTATTCAGTCCATATGAGATAATTCAGTATAAACAGTTGATTTTTAAGTCCATTGTAAGTGGGAGGATAGCAAAAATAGAGCTCTCTAGGGCAAAGTATGCAAACATGTAGAAGTCCATTTGTTTAGTGTGCACATAGTACAGCGAAGTAAACAACCCTGAAAAGGCATCGATAACACTCATTATACAGGCAACAACTTATTCGGAGCTCTAAATTGGCGATCAGGAGCATGCTAAGCTAACCTCTTCATTTCACACAAAATTTCTACCTCAAACAGAAAAAAATATCACAAATACAGTTCAGTCACAGTGTATATTGTAATGGACCACTGCCCCTCCAGTTTTTTTCATTTTTCTCTAACTCGGAAAATGTAATGAACGATTAACCTGAACAGTAGGGAGAATGTAACAGTTAACCAGTGTTCTAACCCATTTTTCCTCTCCCTTTTCATAACAGTGAAAATTGCCCCTTTAACTGACATTGTCCATGAACTGTTCTCTTCAGTGAGCCATACCATGCTGGTGACCTTCGCCGACGTTTTGGCCTTTGAGAACGATGGCCCAGATGAGGTTGCTCTGCAATACTACCCCCACTTTCCTGGGGGTCCCCAGGAAAAACAGTGTCCAGATGAGGAGAGATGGAGGGGAGCGCGGTGGTGGCTACAGGAGGGTTCATTGCGGGGCCTGAGGAGTTACAGCTGGCAGCTTCCTCAGTGATGGAGAACAGTTGGGGCAGACCCAGGCTAGGATCTACGTCATCCATGTCCAAGACTGGGGTGTGACACCTCCTCTGGTGCCCAGCTCTGTGCTTTTCTCCATGACCCAGGCCTTGTCTAGTGTATCACGACAGCGATAAGGTTTGAGTTGCTCGTGGTGAACCACCTTCACCTTGGCCTTTGGGCCTTTCTGGATGCGATACAAGAGACCATCCAACTGTCCCAGGACGAAGTATGGTCCTTCGTACGATGGAAGAAACTTTCTGACCTTGCTCTTCACTTTCTGTGTGCCTTTAATAAGGTACCACACAGCATCACCAGTCTGATACTGTGTGCAGCAGCAGTTTTTGTCGTATTGTCTCTTTGCACGGTTCACAGACTCACCGAGAGCATCAGTTGTAAATAAACATGTAATAACACACTATAATGTGTAAGCATCACAATTTGATGTGCTATCTCCATCACAATTTGATGTGCTATCTCCAGGCTCTCCCTGAGGTGTTGGACATGCTCAAGGGCTGAAGGGGTTTGGTCAGGGTCCAAAGGTAGACCAGCTACCAAGTCCACTGGCTCACTCACTTCCCGGACGAACATCATGAAGTTAGGAGTGAAACCAGTTGCACGGTGTTTCGTTACTCTGTAGGCCATTACAGCATAGGGAATCATGAGATCCCAGTCCCAGTGACAACGCTCAGCTATTGTGGCCAGAATCTTTTGCAGGGTGGCATTAAATCGTTCAACCTGGCCATCCGATTGTTTTCTCAATACCAAACAGTGCACACATTTTCTGGAACATTTCAGACTTGAAGTTCCGGCCTTGGTCGCTGTGTAATGTCTGTGGTGCTCCATAACGGCACACCCACTCTGAGGCAAGCACTTCGGCCACAATTACAACCTGTTCATTGGGGATGGGAAAAGCATCCACCCATTTTGTGAAATAGTCCTGTATTACACCAAGCACGTAACGGTTGTTGCACTCTGTCTCGTTCAAAGGCCCCATGATGTCCAAGGCAACACGCTCCACTGGGGCTCCCACTCTGACAGTTCCCATGGGGGCTTGTGGTTTCTTGAGAGGCCTGGCTTTGGCTGCACAGCTTGGACAAGTGCCACACCAGAGGACAATGTCCTCTCTCATCCGGTACCAGAAGTATCGGGTCTGCAGCCGGGCTACAGTGCGTTCCACACCGATGTGTCCACCAACTGGCCCTTCATGCATCTGTCTCATGACATCTGGCCAAAAAATGTGACGCAGCACAACTTGTGTGTAGAACTGGGTGTTGTCCAGGCAGTAGAACCACCTAGCCAGTATCCCCTCTCGGATATAGAGCAGCTTCCACTGGCTCCAATATGTCTTTGTGGCTGGACTGCATGGTGAAACTACTACCCATGCTCTGATAGGTGCAATGTCTGGATCGGCTTCCTGGGCCTGTCGCAGCTCCTCAGGGGACCAGCCACCAAATAGCCCAACTTTGTTAGTCTTAACCAGGCAGATCTTCTCAGGAGGCTTTAGTTTGGCCATGTCAGCAGACGAGTCCAACTCACACACAGCCTGATGACTGATATTCACTGGATGGGGGAAAGGCACTGACAGATTACATGGACAGGACTGGCGGCAGGTTCTCCTGGAGAGGCTGTCTGCATTACCGGGGCGGCCGTGGCTTGGTGGCAGGACAGTTGCCTGCCAATCAGAAGGTCGGCGGTTCGATCCCCCAGCCATGCGTCGAAGTATCCTTGAGCAAGTTACTGAACCCCAAAATGCTCCCGAAGCTGCGCCTTCGGTTTGTGAATGTTCTCATATGTAAGTCGCTTTGGATAAAAGCGTCTGCTAAATGACTAAATGTAAAATGTAAATGTACTGTGCAACCGGCCAGGGCGGTGGATGGTCTCGAAGTTATACTCACCGAGTCTGGCTAGCTGTCCCTCCGGCTCCCTCATTTTTGTGAGCCACCGAAGACTGCTGTGGTCAGTGCGAACGGTGAAGGGCCGCCCCAGGAGGTACTGCCGAAAATGTGATGTGGACTCCACCACGGCTAGCAGTTGGTGGTGCAGTAATTCTGTTCAGTTTTGGACAGTTTGCGACTCCCAAAGGTCTGCACGAGCTCCCTGCCCTGCTGGACTTGTGAGAGGACAGATCTGATGCCAACATCGCTTGCATCGGTGTCCAATATGACGTTTCCTTGGTCAAGTGGGTAACCCAAGACTGGTGCAGTGGTTAGCAGACGCTTGAGTTCGTCGAAGGCCACCTGACAATCCTCAGTCCACTGAAATCAGGAATGATTCTTTGTCAGAGAATGGAGGGGCTCGGCTATGGAGGCAAAGTCTTTTACAAACCTACGAATCTGTGGACCTCCTGGAGCGGCGATGGGTGTTGGCCACTCGTTCACCTTCTGGACTTTACTTGGGTCGTTGGCCAACGGTGGTCGGTGCTCCGAGACAATGTGGCCTAGGTAAGTCACTTGGTGGCGGAAGAGACAGCACTTAGCAGGTTTCGGTTTTAGGTTGGCCTGGTGGAGCTGATTGAAAACCTTGCCCAGCCACTCCAGCATCTCTGAAACATCCCTGCCCAACACTATGATAACATCCAAGTAACAAGTAGACCAGGCAGGTCTCCCACTGCATACCAGCTAGGACGCGGTCCATCAGCCACTGGAATGTCGCCGGAGCATTACACAGTCCAAATGGCATGACATTCCACTCGAACAGTCCATTCCGGGTGCAGAAAGCTCCTGCTTTGCGCGCTCTGGGGGTCAACTCGACTTGCCAGTAGCCGGAGGCGAAGTCCAGTGTGGTGAACCACTTGGCGGCGGCGAGGGTGTCCAGCGTGTCTTGGATGCGAGGCAGAGGGTAAGCATCTTTGATGGTGCCATCATTTAGGGCTCTATAGTCTATACAGACACGGTACGTCCAGTCCTTTTTACATACCATCACTATAGACGATGCCCAGCTGCTGTGGCTGCGACGGGCCAGTCCTGCATCTAAGCTCTGTTGTAACTGCTGTTTCTCCCACGCCGCCGGCGGTGGTTGCTTGACTGGGGTGCCTGGTCGGTTCACAATGTCATGTTGCACCAGACTGGTGCCGCCGAAGTCACTGGGACCAGAAGCGAACACACTGCTATAGGTGTACAGCAGCTGGGCTAGCTGGAGCTGCTCCTCTGTTTTAAGCTCCGCAGAACTCTGGGCATAAAGTTCCTGTAGGTGCTGGGTAACAGTGGGGGATCTTGTGAATGTCTGTGCTGGCTGGGCTGCGGTGTCTGTAGATGGTAGAGCTTTTGCAGGCTGGAGCAACCCTACAATGGCTCCCTCTTTGATGGTTACGGCAGCGTTTCCAGGATTGAAGATGCGGAGGGGTACAGGTTCAAAGGGATGAGCCTCCACCAAGACTCGGGCCACCAGCAATCTGTGTTTCTCAACGAAGCATTTGGTGGGACTAAGGCCAAATGCTCCCCTTTTACACATTCGTATCTCACCATGGAAGCTAATATTGAACATATGGTGATTGTTCACAAACAATCTCAGTTACAACCATAATTCATGCAATCTCCTATGTTTCCAGTGTAATAGCGATGAAAATGAACAGAGAGAAGCAAATGACAACAATTTTTGTGATGTTAAACTTTGTTTCTAAAGTTCATGAAACAAATGACAATTTCAACCAGCAAAGCCATTAAAATACGTTTTGGTCACCGAAACAAGCTCAAATGTTGTTATACGCTGTCTGAACAAAGTGTTTGAAAAGCAAATCAAATATAATGTATTTCCTGGTTGTACAAGCATAACTTGATGTTTCAAATGCAAAAGCTTTCTTCAGGGCCGGTCTGTGAAGGAAAGACAGCTTTCTTGAATTTGATGATGAAAATGAACGTATAACAAACTCAGTTACAACCATAATTCTTGCAATCTCCTTTGTTTCCAGTGTAATAGCGATAAAAATAATCAGACAAAAGCAAATGACAAGATTGAAATTGTCGTTCGTTTCATTCACTTTGGAAACAAAGTTTAACATCACAAAAATTGTTGTCATTTGCTTCTCTCTGTTCATTTTTATCGCTATTACACTGGAAACATAGCAGATTAAATGAATTATGGTTGTAACTGAGTTTGTTTTTCAAAAATCACCATATGTTCAAAATTATCTTCTATACCTGAGATACGTCCATTTTCATTACACTGTTACACTGGAAACATAGGAAAATGGATTAAAACAAGGTTGTAATTGAGTTTGTTTTTCAACAATCACCATATGTTCAATATTAACTTCTATAGTGAGATACGTTCATTTTCATCGCTATTACACTGGAAACATAGGAAAATGGATTAAAACAAGGTTGTAATTGAGTTTGTTTGTCAACAATCACCATATGTTCAATATTAGCTTCTATAGTGAGATATGTTCATTTTCATCGCTATTACACTGGAAACATAGGCCAATGGATTAAAACAAGGTTGTAATTGAGTTTGTTTGTGAACAATATTAGCTTCTATAGTGAGATACGTTCATTTTCATCA